>JAOTAY010056719.1:0-19061 GCA_025629805.1 Erythroxylum baracoense | reverse complement strand
AGGTAAAATAATATAACAAGACCCCCAAAATAAACTAATCATGCTTATTTATCAAAAATAAATAAATAAAAATTCAAAGGCCAACATATTTTCTAATCTCCCATATATCTATATATATAGGAAAACCTTAACTAGTTAAGCGCGAATTAGACTAGGCCCAAATTCGAAGCAGGCCCATTGAATGTTTAGTCAGCTTGGTGAGTGATACTGTAGGCTTATTTAATATTAGCAGTAGGCCCAAACTTCTTTTAGACTCACAAGTTATAAGCGGCCTTTAGTAAGACAATATATCTACCCAATATTAAATAAGGTCATAATACGACACCACCTGAATCACAACTGATAATAAGAGTACATTCTATAATTGGTTTACAGGGCATACACTAACATCACAACTGATAATTAGAGTACATTATATAATTGGTTTACAGGGCATAAACTAATAATCTCCCACTTACACAAGAACCAATTATCCATATGTAGTTCCTTTGTCTCATTATATCTTGACTGAGTATAAGGTAGGAACTAATGTCATCCTTATTAGACTCGATCATGTTTCTTGATCTTTGAGTTAAACTGTGAAACAAACGACTGACATTCACCTTGTTTGTACATGACCATGCAAATTTTCAATTTCAACTCATCGAAGGGCCTAGAGATATCTTTCTTCCGTTATGTAGGAGAGACAAATTCCATCTTATTCATCCACGTTCCTCTGTATGATTCGTAGCATGCCCGAGCATTGCTTTTATAATCACCTTTTATGATTGACGATCGACAATGTCAAAACAAACTATTCTTTATGTGGGAAATCGTGACAAACTAACAGCTATGATAAAAACCACTTATGAAACTTATATAACAATCCTTGAAGTGTTCTCAAACATGAACCCATGTGATTAATTTAATATCTCCATATTAGTGACCCATGAAACATGGTCATTAGTCAATCAGTATGCTAGTCTCGACAGTCATTATTATGCCTTACATTAATGACATTGACTAGAGACTTTTAGAATAATTATATCCATATTACAATAGGGTCTCACGATCAAGTCACACACTTGATGGCCAATTGTGAGATACACATTATTTATGGGATCATAATTCAAATGTATTTATAACTCCATTAAATATGAACACAACAAATAATAAATGGGTATTATTAATGAATTATCCAAAAACAACATGTCTTAAAATTTCACCCTTACATGATCACACATCTAAATGTCTAATGCCTAATGCTCTAGTTTAATGATCATGCTTAGCCTGCGAGAGAGGCTGAGTTAACGAATCAGCTATATTAAGATCTGTCGACACCTTTGCACACCTTCACATCATGTTTTTCAACAATGTGTCAAATAACGTGAAAACGTCTGATTATGTGTTTGGCCTTCTAATAAGATTTTGGTTCCTTAGCTTGGGCAATGGCTCCATTATTATCATAATAAAGATAAACTAGATTCACAATGCTAAGAACCACACTAAGTTTAATAATGAACTTTCTACCCCAAACAACCTCTTTTGCTACTTCTAAAGCAACAATGTGCTCAGCTTCTATTGTAAAATTAGCAACTGTGTCCTGCTTGGAATTCTTCCAACATACTGCCCCACCATTCAAGCATAATACAAATCCTGACTGTTATCGGAAGTCATCTTTGTCTGATTGGAAGCTAGCATCAGTGTAATTACTTACAATGAGCTCTTCCTCACCTCCATAGATCAAGAACATATCCTTAGTTCTTCTCAGGTACTTAAGAATGTTCTTAACAGCTATCTAGTGACTTTCACTAGATCTAACTGGTATCTACTCACCATGTTCAAAGCATATGCAACGTCTGCATGAGTACACAACATGGCATACATGATGGATCCAATAGTAGATGCATATAGGATCCTACTCATGTGGTCTTACTCATCTTATGTCGAAGGGCACTGAGAATTACTTAAAATTATGCCGTGTGATATAGGTAAGAAGCCTTTCTTAAATTCTTGCATATTGAATCTGTACAAAACCTTGTCGATATAAGTGCTTTGACTTAGTCCAATAAGCCTTCTCGATCTATCTCTGTAGATTTTAATTCCCAAGATATAGGCCACCTTGCCTAAGTCTTTCATTGAAAAACAACTTCCTAACAAGCTTTCACAGATTGAAGCATAGGAACGTCATTTCCAATGAGTAGTATGTCATCTACATACACGACCAAGAAAACAATTACACTCCCACTAGTGTTCATATATACACAAGGTTTTTCTTCATTTATGAGGAAATCAAACTCCTTGACTACCTCATTAAAGTGAAGATTCCAACTCTAAGAAGCCTACTTTAATTTATAAATGGATTGCTAAGGCTTACATATTTTCCTAGCTTTTTTAGGAGAAATGAAACCTTCAGGCTATATGTCATGTACACATCCTCTTCTGGATTCCCATTAAGGAAAGTTGTTTTCACATCCATTTGCCAAATCTCATAATCATAGTATGCAGCAATTGCTAGGAGGATGCAAATGGATTTAAGCATCGCAACTAGGGAATAGGTTTTATCATAGTCAATATCATAAATTTACTTGAAACCTTAGCCACCAATAGCGGTTTATATACATATACATTGCCATCTATGTTAACTTTCTTCTTGAAAACCCACTTACACTCAATGGCTTTGACACCATCAAGTAGGTCAACCAAAACCTATACCTTGTTTTGGTACATAGACTAAACGAGACTCCTCTTAGGTTAGAGCATTCTCTTGTGGCTCTTGAATTTCTTCAAGATGTACTTTACTCCCACTATCTCCTTTAGAAAGAAATTCACTCTCCAGAAAGAAACCATTTCTAGCAATAAACACTTTGTTCTTGGTGGGATTGTAAAAATAGTATTCTTTAGTTTCCTTAGGATACCCCAAGAAGAAGCATTTATTAGATTTGGATCCAAGTTGATCAGATGTTAACATTTTAACATAAGCTTCACATCACCAGATCTTTAGAAAAGATAAACTGGGAACCTTTCTCATCCATGTTTCATATGATGTCTTTTCTACCACCTTTTATGGACTTCTATTTAGTGTAAACACAGCTGTTTCAAGAGCATATCCTCAAAGGAAAATGGAAGATCAGCATGACTCATCATAGATCGAACCATATCAAATAATGTTCGATTCCTCCTTTCAGACACACCATTTCATTTTGGTGTTCCAGATGGAGTGAGTTGTGAAACTATTCCACACTCTTTAAGATGGTCGTAAAACTCTTGGCTCAAATATTCACTACCTCGCTATGATCGAAGGGCCTTTATTGTCTTGCCAAGTTGGGTTTGTACTTTATTTTGAAACTTCGTGAACTTTTTGAAGGATTAATATTTATGTTTCATTAAATAAACATAACCATATCTATTGAGGTTGTCAGTGTAATAAAGTAATGAAAACCTCCTATAGCAGTAGATTTTAATGGTCCATATGCATTAATACGTATGAGTGTTAATAAATCACCAGCCCTCTCATTGTGTCTAGTAAAAGACATTATAGTCATTTTCCTCAATAAACAAGATTCACATGTATCATATGATTCAAAATCAAAAGAGTTTAAAAGTCCGTCATCATGGATCTTATCTATGCACTTCTTATTTATATATTCCAAACGATAATGACAAAGGTAGATGTGATTCGAATCATTAGATTTGAACATTTTAGTATTTATGTTATAAATAGGCCTTTCCAAATTCAGAATATATAAAGTCCATTCTTTAATTGGGTGTTACCATAAAATATGTTATTACGAGAAAATGAACAACAATTGTTCTTAACTGTAAAACAAATACTTTAATGTCCAAACATGAAACAGAGATAATATTCCTACTTATAATAAGTACATAATAGCAATTATTAAGGTCTAAAACCATGCCTAAAGGAAAAGATAAATGAAATGTCCCTACAGCTAAAGCAACTACTTTTGCTCCATTGCCTATGCCCAGGTCCACTTCACCCTTTGCCAAAGTTGTACTACTTTGCAGTCCCTGTAAATTTACACAAATGTGAGAACTATAAACAGTATCCAATACCTAAGATGAAGAACTAGAAGTAGCAACATTTACTTCTATAACATAAATACCTGAAGTAGAAGTGTCATTACCCTTCTTCTTCTTCAGATTTTCCAAATATTTCTTGTTGTTTCTCTTTCAGTGACCCGATTTATTATAATAATGGCACATATGATCATTAGAAGGACCAGGCTTGGTCGTAAGTTTGGGCTTGTTCTAATTATTAATTGGACCTTTTCCTTTGCCCTTCCCTTTATCATTGCCTTATTTCTTAAAACCTTTCCCCTTTTAGACCATAAGGACCTTAAGGATACGGTCCTTCTTAATGTTCTTCTCAGTAGTCTTAAGCATCCCATGCATCTCAGTCAAAAATTTGTGTAGATTATGTATATTGTAGTTTATAAAAAAGATATCATAATCATTTGGTAGAGAATGAAGGATGATGTCAGTAGCTAACTCTTGACTTATAGGAAATCCCAATCTTTCCAAATTGTTAACAAAGCTAATCATCTTTATGATATGTGGGTTGACTAGGCTCCCTTTTGCTAGCTTGCATTCTAAGAGAGACTTCATAGTTTGATACCTCTCAATTCGTGTTTGTTCTTGAAATAGATTTTTCAGGCTTGTAATCATCTTATATGCTCCAATGTTCTCAAACTGTTTTTGCAAATCTGAGTTCATAGTTGCCAATATGAGATAACTAACCAACATGAGATAAATAACATCAAGGGCATCATCCTTATGCTTCTTATGAGCATTCGTTTCTGCATGGGGAGCATTGGAAGGAGGTGCCTGTATAAGGAGTGGCTTTTTAAGAAAATAGTCCTTCTTTTCTTGCTTGAGAACAATTCTCTAGTTTCTATACCAGTCCATAAAATTTAAACCATTCAACTTGACCTTCTCAAGGACAAATCATAGTGAAAAATTAGATGAAATGTTGGTGGTCATGACTATCTACAACAAAATATGCAAAGTTTCAGTGACATATTCATTAATAAAACCCAATTCTTAACAATTAAGATGCTCCCACTATACCCATATAACATAAGTCCCTAAAAAATGAGTATAGTGGTCCAAGATCCATATTTCACCAAGACCCAAGTGAGCTTTGGCTCATCGCCTGAATCTTAGTTATTTACGTAAGCAACTATTTGCTAATTATATCATATATAACTCATAGTTGTTGCGTGACATCTTATGTCTTGACTCCTAACTATATACCTCAAGGTTCAAAAATGTTTTGGTAACCCTATTAAATAAACCAATCCTCACTTATGGGTAACCATTACCCATCCTGTTGGACTTAAATAATGAAGCGCACCTTGTTTTGGCATGCCCATTACCCAATGATTCTAGTCATTGTAGGTGTAGAATTGGAAAGTCATCAATTAGTACTTAATATTGTTGAGGGAGTAAGTTGATTATGAAATTGTTATATACGGGCATAAATAAAATTATGTAAAAAATGAATAAAGCAATAATAATGTGATATAGTATGACCCCTAAACGAAGAAGATCTAATCTTCAATATGAACTTCTTGTAGCATATGGATCGCCATCCTTATACCTATGCTCTAGTCAATTTGGTTCTTCAACTAACTTGACAAGTACTATACTACAATTAAGACTAGTAATAATCTAACTATTACATAAAAACTTAACGACACACAGGCCGTATCCAAAATATAAAACAATTATGGGGCCTTACTATTCACCATTCATAATCAAGACAAGATATCATATATCAAAGCACGTAAAACACCAAACGTAAGAAACATGTCATCGACATAGCATACAGAATTTGGCAAGGTCAGAGGGTCACACCCCCTGTGGGGTTGAGAGGCAGTGCCCCTCATGGGGTCCAAGAGGTAGCGCCCTTGGCAGTGGTCCCGTTAATAAAAACCCCTTATTTAATCATATTGAATTATCGCTAAGATTAATCATATTAATCTTCCTTTATACGTGTTAATCATATTACTAAACTTATGTAATCTATGATTTATAGGTCCTAATCAAATTAGGGTGATTCATTTTAACAGCAAAACATATGAATCCAATCAAAGCAACAAATTCATATCATATATAAATCAACAAAGAAATGGCTTACATGTGCATATCACTATATACAATACGAACAATTCAAAACAACATGAAAATTGAAACAGGTGTGATTAACATGCAGAAACTGAAATGAACACAAGCGATTCTGATACCACTGAAGGGATTTTTAAACAATTAATAGTAATAAATATCATAAATTTAAATCCAAAATATCAAGATCTATATGAATAGTGAAACCAAATTCAAGATCGATTATGTCTTTTCTGCAACAGAAATAGAAAGAGGAATTGGTAGTGCTAGAAAAGAGCAAGTTAAATGCCACACCTCTATCAATATCCACACAGACTCAAGATTGAATATCATGCTCATGGTGTGCTAACACCATTCTCATTCCTCTCTTTCTCTATATGAAGATGTGTGTTAGGGATGTGATTAAAAGACCATCCATCTTCTAATCACCCATATGTCTATATATATAGGAAAACCCTAACTGGTTAAGCGTGAATTAAACTAAGCGTAAGTCAGAATTAAGCCCATTGAATGTTCAGCCTACTTGGTGTGTAACCCTGTAGAGTTATTTAATATATGCAGTAGGCCTAAACTTCTTTTAGACTCACAAGTTATAAACGGCTTATAGCAAGACATTATAACTACCCAATATTAAATAAGGTTAGATTATGACACTACCTAAATCACAATTGATAATTAGAGTACGTTCTATAATTGGTTCGTGGGGCATACACTAATAGTTATGGTTTTCAGATAAAAAAGATGCATAATTTTTTATTCTTCCTCTGTCACCTCTATGTCTTCCCATACAGAACCAATTTTTGCCTTCCTTTTCATTGATCTTGTTCCTTGTAATAATTTTAGGACTAATTTAGAAAGTAATTTTGTAAGTATCGGTAAAAATGCATTGTTAATGCCTCTGCTTAATCATACTTTTGAAAACTATATTATAAGAATAAACAGTAACTTTGGCACCCTACAAATATGACCGTAATTTTTCTAAATCAAAATATAATGGATAAAAGCTCTTTTTGATTATAGAATAATTTAGTTGGGCTGAATTTAAATTTTTTGAAGCATAATAAATGGAATATGTAGTTTTTATCACCCTTTGTCCTGTAACTACCCTCATTGCATAGTCATTAACATCACACATAATCTCAAAGGAGAGATTCCAATTTGAAGGTTGAATCATTGGTAGGGATGTCAAAGGCTCCTTTAATTTATCAAATGCCTCCTTGCATTTTTCATCAAACTCAAAAGTAATTACTTGTTGTAACAACTTGTATAAAGGGGAAGCTATCTTTAAGAAATCCTTGATAAAATTGTGGTAGAAACCTACATAGACAAAGAAAGAATGAACTTCTCACACATTTGTGGGACAAGGCAAAGCAAAAATAAGATCAGTTTTAGACTTATCAACTTCCATAACCCTAGTAGACACAACATGTTCTAAACCTATAGACCTTAATCAACCATAAAATAGAACCCAATTAAGCATAAAGTTAGTTTTAATGCATATTTCCAAAATATATGCAAGATTCTCTAAGAAATTATCAAAAGAAGAACCGTAAACACTAAAATCATCCATAAAAACCTTTATGATCTTTCAACACACTAAAAAAATATGCTCACTATACACCTTTGAAGAGTGGCAGGAGCATTGCACAAACTAAAAGGTATACTTCGGTAAGCAAATATTCTAAATAGGTATGTGAAAGTTGCATATTCTTAATCTTCTAGTGCAATAAGAATATAAAAATAACCTGAAAAGCTATCTAGAAAATAGTAACAATCATGTCAACAAGTCACTCAAGCTTTTAATAAAAAAAAAGAAAAAGTGGTCTTTATGAGTTGTAGAATTCAATTTCTTGTAATGAATATACACTCGCCACCTAGTTTGCACACGTGTTAACCAAATCATCTTAATTTATTATTATTATAATTCCAAACATCTTTGGAACCATTGGTGAATCTATCGAAATTTCCAAAAATAATTCTGAATAGTTACCCTAATCAAAGATTTGATTTATAGTAGTAAGGAACCACCAGATCGAATCCCTGTGAGTCTTATGTAGCAGATTTCTTACGTGAGCAATAATAGAAATTAAAAAATGGGGGGAGGGGGGGTTTAGTGATTAGAATTGAGTGTAGGATTAAAGTAAACAAGATGGAATTAATTTATCAATAATAGAAAGCTCAGCTCTAAGGTCGACATGTGATTCATTATTTTCTGTCGATCATTGAAGCATAAAAATTCGTTACTTTCCTATTCCAATAATGACCTCGCTTCTCCCTAACATTAGAAGAAAAACGGAATATTTTAGAATTGAATTAATCATAAGAAATGCTTCTAATTAATTCCTTAGTAAACAATTAATCAGATATTGGAAAGCAAGATTTAATTAAGAGACACTAGCATAAAGTGCTGGAAATAAGTCATGCTAAGCAACTGACCAATCAAGAAACGCTTGAGAGATTAAATCTTGTCATATCCTTCTTTAATCAATTAATCAGAATAAGAGGTGCTTTTCTAATTAAATTGATTTTACTTCTGATCTAAAACTTAATACACACACGGCATAAGCATTAGAAAACATATAAAAATTGAGAATTTAATCAACACACGAGATCAATTACACAATTGGCTAAGAAATCAAAGAGGAATTGGTACTGGAATTATTGGAATATAAAAATAATAAATCACAACTTCTCATGGCATTATTCTTGAATCACAATGTCTTCCTTATAACTAAATCAAAGAAAACTACTCAACTATGATTCTAAAAATTTGAAAAAGAATTAATAAAAAACAATGGTAAATACATAAAATTAATCACATGAACAAATTCAAATCGTGTTCCTGTGTGCAAAATGAGAAGAGAACTAAAAGCTCAAGTAACAAAAAGTTGCCTCGTCTCTCCATAAAAAAGTCCCTACTGACCTCCTCTTTTCTTTGCATGTGTGTATAAATATATACTTGTGTAGGTAGGCTAAGGTTTGTTGTTTTCTTTTCCTTTTATTCTAGTGTGAGCCCACATGGCCATATGGACCAATTTTGCATTCATTCGGGGCCAATAACAACCCAGCCTCAAACTTTCATCCTTTTGCCACTTTAGTCCCTACTTTTAATTTGTGCCAATTTAAGCTGCAACTCCAACTTTTTATCCATATCTTCATATCTTCAACAAATCTACAAAATCATTCCAAATAGATGCAGCAACATATTCCAAATGATAATATTTGCTTATAAAGTATATGGAAATAATGTACAATTACACACTCATCAATTACCCCCCACACTTAGGCTTTTACTTGTCCTTAAGTAAAAAGAAATCAACACCATTTTTTATTAGATTCCATTTAATCTTCCTTCTCAAAAAATTTCACTCAAGCACTTAATTACAAAATAAAATTCTCATGTCACAGGAGGAAAGAGCAAAGTTACACTTCTAAAATGTTTTCAATCTTCATGCGCCATCTGTAATCATACTCATTTAAAGTGAATCTCAACATTATCATAAGTACTAAACCAGCTCCATGCACATATTAAAAGTAAACTCCTCAATTGTAAACTATTTAACAAATCACCACCCTCACATTCTTACTTTGAACTGCCAATTTTTTCTTTTTTTCAATATATTTATAACAGATGGAGTATTTTTCGAAACATTAAGCAAGCTTTCTAACCAACCCATGTAATGAGCTTTAGATCGATGACTCCCAAACCAGTTGATTTTAGGGCATTAGACATAAGTGTCCCAAAGGAGGTACTCACTCGAATTGGAAAGGCTAGCATGTCTCTAGGGAATACAAATAAATGCACACCCTATCATTTTTTTCAATTTTTTTTCATAGGGCTCGGACTTACCTCTGATAAATATGACATTCATACACATTTTTTAGAACATTAAATGGTGAAAAGCTAAATAACCCTATCATTATTTTCAATTTTTTAAATGGCTAGCATGTATCTAGGGAACAAAAATAAATGCACATCCTATCATTTTTTTTCAATTTTTTTATAGGGCTCAGACTTACCTCCGATAAATATGACATTCATGCACATTTTTTTAGAACATTAAATGGTGAAAAGCTAAATAACCCACAATTTTAAAGTACTAAAAATATGTACTAGGAACTAAATTTAATCCCCACAATAATGTTGACATTTTAGTGCATAATTGAGCACGTTACAAACTGGTGAAAAAAATCAATCACATTTTCATGTAATTCTACTCTAACATTTAAAACTACCTTTGAACTATTGAATTTCAAATATAGCATACAAAGTGCTTATAAAATAAATTGAGAAGTAAAAATTATACGGAATCTAACAATTTTTTTTATTATTTTGTTATTTTTCGAATTTTTTTGAACTGAATTAATAATGATTAAAAAGAAATAATGCTAAACTCTACCCCCACACTTAAAATGCAGCATATCCTCATAATGTAAATTGAACATAAAAGAGAAAAGGATCGGTGGTACCTGGTATTTAACCCTAAGATGCGAGCTATTTCCCATTCTTAGCATCTACAATTCTGTAGCCTGTGAAATTAGGACACATGTATTGATTTAGCATTGCCCGAGGATGATTTTATAGAGATTGTTTTTCACATTCAATTTATATGACCGTTCGTCTGCCTATTTCCTCCATGCTCACCTATTCTCTTCACTCCTCTCTTTGCTCCACGGAAGAGCTTTCCACCCCATTTCAGTTTTTATTCGCAGCCTCTCTCTCAATTCCTCATCTTCTCCACAGAGTAGAGGAGAGCTGGCTGCCACGAGTCTCTCCACCGGGCTCCCCTGTATGTCAATGCTGATCCCCTTGGGTCTTGCTATGCAGGGGTTACGAGGGCCGATTTGGGTGTTGGGGGCAAGATCTTTGCTAATTGACGGCTCCATTGGTAGATCGGGGCAGTGAGAGTGACTGTGGTACACTGAATCTCGTGGATATTGACGAGCCAAAGTCGATCTAGGCTTGAGGTCGCACTAGTCATTGCAAAATAGGAGGGAACGTCGACTGCTACAACGGGGCAGTGACGTTTCTAGCACGGGACTTACTGGTGACGCCTTAGTGGTCTTGTGACGGTCGTCGTGGTGCCACTTTGGTTAGATATGAAGCCTTTGGTCTTGCAAGACAGATCCCAAACTTAGAATGTAGGATGTTTTAATTTAAAATGCCTGTATATATTTATTTGGGGTTTGTAATAATAAAATAGAATTAGGATGTAATGCCAAGGATTGCCATCCGCCAAGGTACATCACTGACTCTATCTAAATTCCCACATTTACTTTTCTGTTGCGCCCTAGTGGATAGGGCACGCCTTCGATGATGCATGTGTATTGTTTACCCTAGAATAAGATACTTAGGTATGATTAGTAAATGGGGAATTTGCATGTTTAAGTAGATGTTGGGGGTAGAATAGCAAACTAAGTAAAATAAACTAAAACTAAGAACTATAATGTTTAAATTGAAAACTAAAATGCAAAAGAGCAATAAAATTAGAACGAAAGCTAGGGTACCAAAAATAAAATGAAAATTAAAAGAAAAAAATTAGGTTGCCTCCCAGTATCGCCTTTCTTTAATGCCTTTGGTTAGACATTTTGTCCCTTAATCGCTTTGGTAGATAGGATCGGTCAGCTGAACTTCCTCTGCTGTCAGGGTAGGGACCATATCATCTAAGAAAGGTTTAAGTCTGTGACTGTTAATCTTAAAAATAAAACCAGAATCTATACCTTAAATTTCAATGCATCCATTTAGAAAACTTTTCTCACCACAAACGGCCCAATCCAACTAGAGCAAAGTTTACTTGGCAAGAGCTTTAGCCTATACTGGAAACGTAAGAACTTCTGACCTTTTGTGAATGATTTTTGTTAGAGTAGTATGTCATGAATGAACTTGGTCCTTTCTTTGTAGATCTTGGCATTGTCAAAGGTGTCCAACCTGATTTCCTCTAATTCTTAGAGTTGGAGCTTTCGTTCCACCCTAGCCTCGTTCAAGTTCAAGTTGCATTGTTGCACTGCCTAAAATGCTTTATGCTCAATTTTAACTGGTAAATGACAGAGTTTCCTAAATACCAACTGGTATAGGGTATAGGGACATCTCGATCGATGTCTTGTATACTTTTCGGTATGTCCATAAGGCGTCATCTAGCCTCATGCTCCAGTCCTTTTGACTGAGGTTAACAGTCTTCTCCAAAATCCTTTTGACTTCTCTGTTAGAGACCTCAGCTTGACTGTTTGTTTATACATGGTAGGCAGTTGCTATCTTGTGGTAGACACCGTATTTGCACATTAGGGCCTCAACTTTTCGATTGCAGAAATGTGTTCCCTGATCACTAATAATAGCTCTTGGAGTTCTGAACTTGCTGAAAATATTAGACTTCAAAAAGCCTACAACAACCTTAGAATCGTTAGTCCTAGTGACTTTTGCTTCCACCCACTTCAGAACATAATTGACAGCAAGTAAAATGTAAAGATTCTCAAAAGAACTAGGCAAAGGATCCATAAAATCCATACCCCATATGTCAAATATTTCACAAAATAACATAGGACCTTAAGACATTTCATTCCTTTTACTTAGATTGCCAATTTTCTGACACTTAGCACAACTTTTACAGAAATGGTAAGCATCTTTAAATAGTGATGGCTAGTAAAAGCCACTGCCTAAAACTTTTCTTGCTGTCTGTTTTGGTCTAAAGTGGCCACCACATGCAAAACTGTAACAATGTGTAAGAATGGGATGGGTTTCCTTCTCTATTACACACCTTCGAATAATCTGATCGGACCCTATCTTCCACAAGTAAGGCTCATCCCATAAGTAAAATCGTGAGTCACTCCTAAGTTTATCTTTCTGTGCTTTAGTGAATTATAAAGGAAAAGTACCAATAGCTATAAAATTCACTAAATCAGCAAATAAAGGCCCCTTACTTTAGATGAGCAGAAGTTGTTCGTCTAGAAACAATTCGAAAACTAGCTTGGAATCTTCTTCCTTTATTATTCTGCTTAAATGGTCTGCTACAAGATTGTCCGCTCCTTTTCTGTCCTTAATCTCAAAATCAAATTCCTGCAGAAGCAATACCCATCGTATCAGTCTTGGCTTAGTTTCCTTCTTGGCAAGTAGGTAGCGTAGAGATGCATGATCAGAATAAACAACAGCTTTAGAGCCCAAGAGATAAAATCTAAATTTATCTAAAGCAAAAACAATTTCCAAAAGCTCCTTCTTTGTTGTTGTGTAATTAGCCTATGCTGGGTTCAATGTCTTTTAGGCATAGTAGATGACATGACTCTTCTTATCAATCCTCTATCCTAGAATAGCTCCTACAGCGTAATTACTGGCATCACACATAATTTCAAATGGGTAGTCCCAATTGGGTCCTTGAATGATTGGTGTTAAGGTGAGCAGTGCCTTTAACTTATCAAAGGCTTGTTTGCTGCTTCAAATTTGAATTTGATCTCTTTTTAGAGCAATCTAGAAAGGGGCTATGCAATGTTTGAAAAAATCTTTGATGAACCATCTGAAGAATCTTACATGTCTAAGAAAACTTCGAATTGCTTGCTCGTTAGTAGGGTAAGGAGGATTTGCAATAAGTTCAACCTTTGCCTTATCCACTGATATGCCTGTTGCAGAGACTACATGACCTAAAACAATTCCATGCTGCATCATGAAATGACATTTTTCAAAGTTCAAAATCACATTTGTTTGAATGCATCTCTTTAGTGCTTTGGTCAAATGAATCTCCATACACAGTAAAATTGTCCATAAAAATTTCAATGTAGTTCTCAATCATATTAGAAAAATTCTCATCATGCATCTCTAGAAGGTTCCAGGAGCATTACACAATCCAAATGACATCCTTTAGTATGCAAAAGTACTAAATGGACAAGTAAAAATGGTTTTTTCCTGGTCTTCTTGTGCAACAGCTATTTGGAAGTAACCAGAGTAACCATCAACAAAACAGAAGTAGGACTTACCTGCAAGTCAAAACAGAAGTAGGACTTACCTGTAAGTCTCTCCAACATATGATCAATGAATGGAAAAGGGAAGTGATCTTTCCTTGTAGCTGTGTTTCGCTTCCTGTAATCAATACACGTTCTCCATCCATTTTGAACTCTCATTGGCACAGACTAGTCTTGTGTGTTTGGAACCAAAGTGAAGCATGTCTTCTTTGGAGCAATGTGCACAGGGCTTACCCATTGGCTGTCATCAATTGGGTACATGGTTCCTTGCTCCAGCAGCTTAAGGAAATCCTTTAAAACTACTTCCTTCATTGCTGGGTTGAGTTTGTGCTAAGGTTCCCTTACTGGTTTAGCTTCTAGTTCTAATGCAACACGGTGCATGCAAACCACAAGACTAATTCCCTTGAGGTCCGCCAACGTCTAGACAATGGTTGTTTTGTTTTCCTTTAAGACCTTCAACAGTTTCTCCTCCTGCAATTCAGTAAGATCATTAGCAATGATTACTGGTAAGGTTTCTCATTCACCCAAATACATATATTTAAGATTCTCTGGTAGTGATTTCAGTTTCAGTTGTGGAGCTTTCTCAATGGAGGGTAACATTATCTTGGGGTTGCTGTCTAACATTAGGATTTCTCGAGTTTCCACCTTATTGTCTTCCTCGCTTGCGTCATTCTGCAGAACACCATCTTGGTTGTCTACTGAAATTTCCTGCTCAAAAACTTATTAGACAAGAAGGTCAATAACATCAATATGACATATAGATTCAGTGTCTTCAGGATACTTAATTGCTTCTAAGATATTGAAAGTGATAATTTCACCATCAATTTTAGTTCTTGCAGTTTTCATAAATGGTCGTCCTAACAAAATTTGAGCTGACCCTTTTTCTGAAGCATCATGTATGTCTATAACATAAAAATCAACAGGAAATATTAACTCATTGACCTTCACTAATACATCCTCAATGACACCTTCTGGAAAAGTGTTAGACCTATTTGCAAGCTGAATAATGACTCTTATATCTTTCAAAGGTCCTAAGTTGAGAAGTTTAAAAATTGATAGGGGCATAACATTGATTGATGCCCCTAAATCTAGCATTGCTTTCTTAACTCTCTTGCTTCCAATAACAAAAGGTATTTAAAATATACCTGGGTCGGTGCACTTTTTAGGCAACTTCCTCTGAATCACAGCAGACATGTTTTCATTTACCTGAATTTTTGAATCTGGGCATAGCCTTCACTTGTTTGTGCACAATTCCTTAAGAAATTTAGTGTACCTTGGAACCTGTTTGATTACATCCAGCAGTGGGATGTTCATTTCTACTTTCTGAAATGTCTCTATAATTTCTTGCTCTTTATCTTCCTTGAACTACTTTATCAACCTACCAGGGAAGGAAGGTTTAATAACATTCTCTGAAATTTTTATTCTCTGAGTTACCTCTTCCCTGTCTGGTTCAGATTTCTGTGGTACGATTGCTGCTGTTTTCTTTCCCACCGTTTCATTATGTTCTAATGCTGGGACTTGTTTACCACTACAAAGGGTGATTGCACTTGCATTCTCCACTGGAATGTGTTCTGGTTGAGCGGGAAGCTTCCTTTTTCTAGCATCTAACCGCCCCACTGTTGATGCTAGTTGTTGGACTTGATTGCTTAGGTCTTTTATGCTAGCTCGTGTCTCTTGCTGAAAGGATTAAGTATTAGTTTCTAAAGCTTTAACAATATCCTTTAGTGACATACTTGAGGTTGATGCTTGGTTTTGTGGAGGTAGGGTTGGTTTGTTGAATCCTGGTGGTCTGTATGGTTGCTGCCCACTATTCTGTGCATTTTGCTGACCGTAATGTTGCTAGTTTCCTTGCTATCTATATCTAAAATTAGGATGATCCCTCCATCCTAGATTGTACAGATTGGAGTATGGATCATATCTCCTTGGCTAGTTAGCGAATCTAGCAACAACGTTGACTTAAGGGCATGAATCCTCTTGAAGTTATAGGCAAGAATCAGTTGGGTGTTCTCTCGCAGCATAAATTCCATATGCTTTGTTACTTTGCACTTGTCCTAAAGCAACCTATATGACAAGAGAGGTTAATTTAGAAAGTTGGGATTCAATGTTTAGAGAACTAACCTCGTTAACCTTCTTTGAAATCTGTTCTATGCGTGCCCTAAATTGTTGAGAGTTTGTTGCCATTCTAGAGATCAGGGCCCTCACATCTTCTAGTGTCTTCTCAACAATCAATCATGTTGCGGTCCATGGGTTGTAGTCCTTCATAAACGTACTGTAACAATAGCTGATCTAAAATTTGGTGATGCGGGCAGCTGGCACAAAGCTGGTTAAACCACTCCCAATACTTATACAAACACTCTCCAAGGTACTGCTTGATCCCGCTAATCTACTTACGAATAGTTCCAATTCCTTGAATCCGGAAAGAACTTCTCTAGGAAGGTTCTCTGTAAGTCATTCCATGTTTGTATTGAGCCAGAGGCTAGGTAGTAGTACCAATCTTTTGCCTTATCTGCAAGTGAGAATGGAAAGGCTTGTATCTTTATTTTCTCCTCTGTTACACCATGTGGTTTCATAGTTGTGAAAACAACATGAAACTCCTTCAAATGTTTGTGTGGATCTTCTCCTTCAAAACCATGAAAAGTAGGCAGTAAGTGAATTAAACCATATTTAAGCTCAAATCCCACATTTATATTCAGAAATTCAATGCACAGTGGTTATTGGACAACATCAGGTGTTGCCAACTGTCTTAAAGTTTGTTGTGGTGTAATCATTTGTTCTTCTACGATAGCCAACTGATTTTTCACTTCAGAATTGCTATCAAGTACGATGGAATCCGCTTGGTGTTTTGCTCTCCTTATCGCTCTCAAGGTTCTTTTGATTTCAGGATCAAAAAGATTTGATTTTAGTAGTAGGGAACCACCAGGTCGAATCCTTGTGAGTCTTATGTAGCAGATTTCTTATGTTAGCAATAATAGAAATTAAAAAAGGGGGTTTTAGTTATTAGAATTGAGTGCAGAATTAAAGTAAACAAGATGGAATTAATTTATCAGTAATAGAAAGCTCAGCTCTAAGGTAGACATGTGATTTATTATTTTCTACCGATCATTGAAGTATAAAAATTCGTTACCTTCCTATTCCAATAATGACCTCACTTCTCCCTAACGCTAGAAGAAAAAAGGAATATTTTAGAATTGAATTAATCACAAGAAATGCTTCTAATTAATTCCTTAGTGAACAATTAATCAGATATTGGAAAGCAAGATCGAATCAAGAGACATTAACGTAAAGTGCTAGAAATACGTCATGCAAAGCAAACAATCAATCAAGAAACACTTGAGAGATTAAATCTTGTCCTATCCTTCTTTAATCAACTAACCAGAATAAGAGACACTTTTCCAATTAATTGATTTTACCTCTGATCTAAAACTTAAGACACACGCGGCATAAGCATTAGAAAGCATATAATAATTGAGAATTTAATCAACACGCGAGATCAATTACACAATTGACTATGAAATCAAAGAGGAATTGGTACTGGAATTATTGGAATATAAAAACAATAAATCACAAATTCTAACAGCATTATTCTTGAATAAAAATGTCTTCCCTAGAACTGAATCAAAGAAATTACTGATTCATGATTCTAAAAACTGGAAAAAGAATTAATAAAAAACAACGGTAAATAAGTAAAATCAATCACACGGACAAATTCAAATCGCGTTCCTGTGTGCAAAATGAGAAGATAATAAAAACTTAAGTAACAAAAAGTTGCCTCGTCTCTCCTTACAAAAGCCCCTACTGACCCTCCTCTTTTCTTTGTATGCGTGTATAAAAATATATGTGTATAAGTAGGCTAGGGTTTGTTTTTTTCTTTTCCTTTTATTCCAACGTGAGCCCACATGGCCATATGGACCAATTTTGCATTCATTCGAGGCCAACAACAACTTGGCCTCAAACTTTCATCCTTTTGCCACTTTAGTCCTTACTCATAATCTGTGCCAATTTAAGCTGCAACTCTAGCTTTTTATCCATATCTTCATATCAGCAACAAATCTACAAATTCATTCCAAATAGACGCAGTAACATATTCCAAATGATAATATTTGCTTATAAAGTACATGGAAATAATGTACAATTATGCACTCATCAACCATTTGCACCAAACTTACCCATTTATTGTTCGAAATAAGATAAATCACTCGCACATTAAGAAGCTTAAGAACTTCCTGTTTCACAATTTCCGTTATTTAGAGGATTTAACCTACATTGTGCCTGCCTAGTTAGTTGGGCAATTTCTCAAGTAGAACTTGATGCATGCACATAGAAGGGTTTTTTCCTCTAATATCAAAAATTGTCCACCTAGTGGCCTTCTTATGTTCCCTTAACATGCAAAATACTTAACTTCCCGATTAGGAATCAACTCTATTGAATTGATCATTAAAAGAGTCTGATTATTCTCTAAGGCAATTTTCAAATGAGATGGAAATGGTTTTAAGTCCACCTTAGGTACCTACACATCAAAAGGAGGTAATATCTGCTAAGAATTAAGTAGTTGAATGGAATCAAGTTCATACCTCTTAAGAATTGGTTTCAAATAATGTAACGCTGGATTTTCTGAGTCCTTTTGTATTAGTCTGTACTTGGAGATACTAATATATATTGACATAAACATCGTTATATATGAGTTCAAATATGTATTTGAATCCTTTCGGTATATATTTTAGTGATATCTAATGTTATATGCCCTTAATTGAAATTAGAGCTCATTGGTATGTGAAATCTTGGAGATTTCGGACATATAAGCTTCTAAATCTGTAAAACCGAGTCCATTGGATGGATATGGCCATGGTGGCTGAGTGAAACGTGTTCTAATGCCTTAGAGGTGATTAGACATGGTTTATAGACTTATTGGACACTTAGAAAGCTTAATTTGAAAAGTTGATGTACATAAGGGCTTATTTACAACCTGTTAAAAGTTAAGGGACTTAAATGTAATT
>JAOTAY010056702.1:0-19062 GCA_025629805.1 Erythroxylum baracoense | reverse complement strand
ATAACTTCAATCTTAAAAAAAAATTATATCCCCAAAAATTATAATTAAAGCCTAATCACAATAAAATAATAAAATTAATCCCAAATATATTGAAGAAGAAATCGGGGTCCAACATAAAGATTGTGCCAACAGGTTGTTTTCCCATCAAAGATACCCAACAACCGTGCTAATGGGATGTTGTCTCACCGATGGCACCCAGCGACCGTGTCAACAGGTTGTTTTGCCCATAAATGGTGTAACAAAGGGCTATTTTTTCACCGAAGGTGCCCAATAATAATGCCAAAGGGCCCTTTTCTCACCAAAGGTGCATAGCAACAAAGCCATTGAGTTGTTTTGCCCACCAAATATGAGCCAATAGGCTATTTTTTGGTCAAAGGTGCCAGCAACCGTGCCAACAGGCTATTTTCTAGTTAAACCTGCCCAGCGACTATTTCAAAGGGGTGTTTAGCCCACGTAAGGTTCCTAGCAACCATGCCAATCGGTTGTTTTTCCTACCAAATGTGTTGCAACAAGTTGTTTTGCCACCAAAGGTGCCTAGTGACACTGCCAACGGAGTCTTTCTACCACCCAAGATGCCCAATGACAATGCTAAAGGACTCTTTTCACACCATAAGTGCCCATTAACCATACCAGTAGGTTAATTTGCCCACCAATGATGTGTCAACGAGATGTTTTGCTACTGAAGGTGCAAGGAAACTATGCCGTTGAGCTTTTTCTCACTAAATGAGTCCAACTACTGCATCAATAGGTTGTTTTGATGACTGAAGGTGCCCAGCAACTATGCCAACGTCTTGTTTTCTTACCGAAGGCCCCAAGTGATAGTGCCAATGGGTTGTTTTCTCACCGAATGTGCCTTGCGACCGTGTCAACGAATTTTTTTGCTCACCAAAGGTGCCCATCGACCATGCCATCCGGTTGTTTTGCCCACCAAAGATATGCCAATAGACTCTTTTCCCTACCAAAAGTACCAATGAGTATGGCAGAGGGCTCTTTTCCTATTGAAGGTGTCCAGCGATAGTGCCAATAGGTTGTTTTCTCACCAAAGGTGCCTGGTAACCATGCCAACAGGTTGTTTGTCCTACCAAAAGGTGCAAATGTTTTATTTTTTTAACAAAAGCACCCAACGACAATGCCATTGAGCTATTTCCTCATTGAATAAGCCTAACAATTGTGTCAATGGGTTGTTTTGTTCGCTAAAGATGCCCAGGGACCATGCCAACATGTTGTTCTCCCACTAAAGGTGCCCAAAGAGCATGCCAACTAGTATTTTTACCCACCAAAGATGTGCTAATAGGCTCTTTTGCCTAATAAATATGCCCAATGATTATGGAAAAGGGCTCCTTTCCCATCTAAGGTGTCCCGTGACATTGCCAACAGATTGTTTTCTCACTGAAGGTGCCCAGTAACCATGAGAAAGGGTTGTTTTGTCCGTTAAAGATGTTTAAACTAGTTATTTTCTTATCAAAGGCACCTAGCGACTGTGCCATCAGGCTGTTTTCTCACCGAATAAGCCCAACGATTATGTAAACAGGTTATTTTGTTCACCAAAGGTGTCCAATGATTGTGTTTATAGGTTGTTTTGCTCACCAAAGGTACCCATCAACCATGCCAATTGGATATTTTTCCTACCCAAGATGTGCACATTGGGCTCTTTTGCCCACCAACGGTGCCTAACGACAACACCAAAGGGCTCTGTTCTTACCAAAGGTGTCTAGCGACTGTGCCAACAGGTTGTTTTCTCAACAAAGGGACCCCAGTAACCATGCCAACAGGTTTTTTTCCCACCAAAGACACACCAACTGGTTGTTTTCCTACCCAAAGCTCCCAGGGATTGTGTCAATAACTTGTTTTGCCCACCAAAGTTGCCTAGCAACTATGCCAACGGGCTGTTTTCTCATCAAAGGCGCCCAGCAATAGTGCCAACGGCTTATTTTCCTAACGAAAGCACCTAATGATCTTGTCAACGACTTATTTTTCTCACCAAAGCTACCCATCGTCCATGTTAACTAGTTTTTTTCCACACCAAAGATGTGCTAACAACTAGTTTTCTCACTGAAGGTGTGCAACGACTATGCCAATGGGATGCTTTCTCACCCAAAGTGCCTAGTGACTATGTCAATGGGTTGTTTTGCAAACCAAAGGTATGCCAATGGGATGTTTTCTCACTAAACGTGCTAAATGACCGCTCTAATGGGCTCTTTTGTCAACCGAAGGTGCCCATGATGACAACAACAAAGGGCTTTTATCTCAATAAAGATGACCAACGACAAAGTCAAAAGGTTGTTTTGCCCACCAAAGGTGTGCCAATAGGCTGTTTTCTTGCCGAAGATGCCCCACGATCATGCTAACAGATTGTTATGCCCACCAAAGATGTGCCAATGGGCTGTGTTCTTACTGAAGGTGCCCACTGGCTATTTTCTTACCAAAGATGAGACAACGAGTTGTGTTCTTACTAAACATATGCCAATGGGCTATTTTCTTACTGAAGGTGCACATTTACTATGCCATCAGGTCATTTTCTCATCAATTCTGCCAAGCAATTGTGTCAATGGGTTCTTTTGCTCATCAAAGGTGCTTAATGACAAAGGCCACAGGTTATGGTACCTATAAAAGGAGTGCCAATGACTGTTTCCTTACCGAAGGCACTCGGTTACTTTGTCATTAGGTTGTTTTCTCATCGAATATGCCCAACAATTTTTTCAACGAGTTATTTTGCTCTCTGATGGTGCCCAACAATTATGCCAACTGGTTGTTTTCTCACTGTGGGTGACTAACAATAGTGCCAATGAGTTGTTTGCCCACCAAAAGTGCCAAACCACTATGTCAACAAGTTATTTAGCTCACTAAAGGTGCCCATTGACTATGCCAACGGGTTGTTTTGCCCACCAAAGATGTGCCAATGGGTTGTTTCCTTGCAGAATGTGCCAAACGATTGTGGCAACATGTTTTACTCATCAAAGGTGCCTAACAACAAAGCCAATGTGTTGTTTCGCCTACCAAAGGTGTGCCAATGGGTTACTTTCATTCCAAAGGTGCCTAAGGACCATGTCAATAGGTTGTTTTCGCACCAAAAGTGTCGAGCTACTGTGTAAACTGGTTGTTTTGCTTACTGAAGGTGCCTAACAACCATGCCAATGGGTGGTTTTCTCATTGAAGGTGCCCAATAATTGAGCTAAAGGGCTTTTTTTCCGAAAGAAGGTGCCCAAAAATAATGCCAAAGGGCTCCTTTCTCTTTGATGGTGCCCAATGATTGTACCAATAGGTTGCTTTCTGACCAAATGTGCCCAACCATTATGTCAATGGGATGCTTTCTCATCCAAACGACCATATCAATAGGTTGTTTTCGTCACCAAAGCTATACCAACGAGATGTTTTCTCATCGAAGGTGCCTAATGATCGCTTCAATAAGCTCTTTTGCCCACTGAAGGTGCCCAACGACAATGCCAAAACATTGTTTTATGCCCACAAAAGGAGTGCCAATGGGTTGGTTTCACATTGAAGGTGCCCAACGACTGTATCAACAAGTTGTCATGCCCACCAAAGATGTGCTAATGGGTTGTGTTACTAAAGATGCTCTAAACAGCTATGTTTTTACCAAAGTTGTGTCAACGGGCTGTGATCTTACCAAAGATATACCAATGGGCTATTTTCCTATAGAAGGCATCTGACAACTATGCCATTGGATTGTTTTCTCACCAATTGTGTCGAGTAATTGTGTCAATGGGTTCGTTTACTCCCCAAAGGTTCCCAATGACAAAATCAACTAGTTGTTTTGCCCATTAAAGACTTGCCAATAAGCTATTTCCTTACCGAAGGTACCCAGTAACTATGGCATTAGGCTGTGTTCTCATCAAATACGCCCTGTGACTCTGTCAACTATTTTTTTTACTCACCTAAGATGCCCAGTGACCATGCTAATGGGTTGTTTTCTCACCGAAGGTACCAACAATAGTTCCAATGGGTTGTTTTCTGACTGAAAGTGCACAGCGACTGTGTCAATGATTTATTCTGCTCATTGAAGGTGCCCATCAACTATGCCAATTTTTTGTTTTACCCACCAAAGATGTGGCAATGTGTTATTTCCTCACTAAGTGTGCCTAGCGATTATGTCAACTTGTTGTTTAGCTCAGTGAAGGTGCCCAGCGACTATGTCAATGGGTTGTTTTACCCATATAAGATGTTTTAATGGCCTTACCAATTGGATCTTTTCTTATCGAAGGTGCCCAGGGACCATTCAAACTAGCCCACTAAAGGTGTTCCAACTAGTTGTTTTCTAACTGGAGCTGCCCAACGACTATGCCAATGGGCCCTTTTTCCCACCGCATATGCCCTATGATAATACTAAAGGGCTCTTGAACCATCTGGCTGTTTTCTCACCAAGCATGCCAAACGATTGTGTCAATAGGTTGGCAGTGCCTAGTGAAAAAGCCAACATGTTGTTTGCTCATAGAAGGTACCTAGCGATCGTGCCAATGGGCTCTTTTACCCACTGAAGGTGCCCAAAGACAATACATAATGGTTCTTTTCTCACTGATGGTGCCCAAAAACTATGCCAACTGGTTGTTTTACCCACTAAAGAAGTGACAATAGGTTGTTTTCCTACTGAAGGCGCTTAACGATTGTGCCATTAGATTATCTTGTCACTAAATGTGCCCAACGATTGTGTCAATAGGTTATTTTGCTCACTGAAGGTGCCCAGCGACCATGCCAATGGGTTGTTTTGCCCAGCAAAGTTTTGCCAACGATCTGTTTTCTCATCGAAGGTTCCTTATAATTTTGCCAATGGGTTGTTTTCTCACCAAAAGTGGCCAACGATAATGTTAACAGGTTGTTTTGCTCTTCGAAGGTGCTCAGCAACCATGCCAATGGGTTGTTTTGCCTACCAAAGCTATGCCATAGGGTTGTTTTCTCATCTAAGGTGTCCAGCGACTATGTCAATAGGTTGTTTTATCACTGAAGGTGCGCAGCGACTATTCCAATAGGTTTCTTTGCCCACCAAAGATGTCTTAAAGGGTTGTTTTCTTACTGAAGGTGCCTAACGACTATGTCATCAAACGGTTTTCTCACCAGACGTGCTGAATGATTGTGTAAATGAATTGTTTTGCTCATCAAAGGTGCCCAGTCACAAACCCAGTAGGTTGTTTTACTCACTAAAGCTTTCCAGCGACAAAGCTAATGGGTTGTTTTGCTCACCGAAGGTGGCCAAAGAACTTGCCAGAGGGCTATTTTGCAGACCAAAGGTGTACCAATGAATTGTTTTCTCATCAAAGGTGCCTAGTGACCTTGCCAATAGGCCATTTTGCCCACCTAAGGTGCCCAAAAATAGTTCCAATAAGCTATTTTCTCATTAAAGGCGAATAACGACCATGCCAATGGGATGTTTCGCCTACCCAAGATGTCCCAACGGACTGTTTTCTCACTAAAAGTGCCCTGTAACTTTGCCAATAGGCTCATTTACCCACTGAAGTTGCCCAACAACTGTGCCAATGAGTGGTTTTTTTAACTGAAGGTGCCTTATGAACATGTAAACAAGTTGTGTTGCGATATAAATATGTGCCAATGAGATGTTTCTTACCAAAGGCACCTGATGGCTCTACCACTGAGCTACTTTTATCATTGAAAGTGTCGAATGATTATTTCCAAGGGTTGTTTTCCTCACTTAAGGTTTCCAATGACAAGGCCAATGGTTTGTTTTGCCCATGAAAAGGGTCTGTTTTCTTACCAAAGGTGTCAAGTTATTGCGCCAATGGTCTATTTTCTTATCAAACGAGCCCAGCGACTATACCAATAGGTTGTTTAGCTCACCAAAGGTGCCCAAAAATCCTACCAACGGGTTGTTTAGACCACTAAAGATGTGGCAATGAGTTATTATCTTTTTAACTATTCCATCGAGCTGTTTTCTCACTGAAAGTGGCTAGCGATAAGGCCAACAGGTTGTTTTGCCGATCAAGCGTATGCCAACAGTTTGTTTTCTCACCAAAGTTACCTAGTGACCATACAAATGGGTTGTTTTGCCTACCAAAGATGTGCCAATGGGTTATTTTTTGACCAAAGGTACACAGTGACCATGCCAATGGGCTATTTTCTCACTAAGCATGCCTAGTGACTATTTTAAAGGAGTCTTTCGCCCACCAAAGCTGCCCAGTGACCATGCCAAACAGTTGGTTTGCCCACTAAAGGTGTGTCAATGAGTTGTTTTATTAATGAAGGTGCCTAGCGATCGTGTCAATGGGGTCTTTCTCTCACCAAAGGTGCTTAACGATAATGCCAAAGGGCTCTTTTCTTCCTGAAGGTGCCCATCGACTGTGCCAACAAGTTGTTTTCTCACTAAAGGTGCCCAGTAACTATGTCAATGGGTTTTTTTGCCCACTGAAGAATTGCCAACATACAATTTTCTTACTAAAGGCACAAAGTGACTATGATATCGATCTTTTTTCTCATCGAATGAGCCCAACAACTATGTCAATAGGTTGTTTTGCTCACCGAAGATGGCCAGCAACCATGCCAACGTGCTGTTTTCTTACCAAAGGTGCCCAGCTACACTGCCGATCTATTTTCTCGCCAAATATGCCTAGTGACTTTGTCAACTGGTTATTTTGCTCACCGATGGTGCCCATCGACCACGTCAACCAGTTGTTTTACCCATCAAAGATGTGCAAAGGTATTTTCCTATTAAAGATGTCAAGTGACAGTCCCAATAGGTTGTTTTCTCACCAAAGGTATATGGTAACCATGCCAATAGGTTGTTTTACCCACCAAAGATGTGCAAACGGGCCAACTTTTTACCAAATGCACCCAATGAATGTGCCATTAGGCTATTTGCTAACTGAATAAGCCCAATGATTGTGTCAATGGGTTGTTTTATTCACTGAAAGTGCCCAGTGACCATGCCCACATGCTGTCTTCCCACCAAAGGTGCCCATTGACCATGTCAACTGGTTGTTTTACCCACCAAAGATGTGTCAATGGGAACTTTTACCCGCCAAAGGTGCCCAACGATAATGGAAAAAGGATCTTTTCCTAACTAAGGTGTTTCGCGATAGTGCTACAAGGATGTTTTCTCACTGAAGGTACCCAATAACTATGCCAAAAGGTTGTTTTGCCTACCAAACATGTGTAAATGGGCTGTTTTCTTACCGAAAGTGCCCAGTGATTGTGCTATCATGTTGTTTTCTAATTGAATGTTAATAACGATGGTGTAAATGGGGTTGTTTTATACACCGAAGGTTCCCAGAGACTATGCCAACATACTGTTCTGTCACCGAAGATGCCCATCAACAGTGCCAAAGAATTTTTTTCTCATCGAAAGTGCCTAAGGACTGTGTGAAGGGTTGTTTTACTCACCAAAGGTGCCCATTGACCACGCCAACTAGTTATTTCTCCTACCAAAGAAGTGCCAATGGGCTTTTTTACCCACCAAAGGTGCCTAACAATAATGCCAAAGGGCTCTTTTCTTGTCGAAGGTGTCCAGCGACTATGCCAACATGTTATTTTATCAATAAAGGCACCTGGTAACCCTGCCAACAGATTGTTTTGCCTACCAATGATGTGTCAACTGGCTACTTTCCTACTGAAAGCACCCAATGACTATGTCATCAGGCTATTTTCTCACCGAATATGACCAGCGATTGTGTCAACAGGTTGTTTTGCTCACCGAAGGTGCCCAGTAACCTTGGCAATAGATTGTCTTGCCTACCAAAGATGTGTCAACGGGCTATTCTCCTATCCAAGGTGCCTAGTGACTATGCGATCAGGCTGTTGTTCTCACCAAATGTGCTCAGTGATTGGGTCAACAAGTTGTTTTGCATACCGAAGGTGCCCAATGACAAAGCCAACAGGCTGCTTTCTCACAGAAGGTGCTTAATGACAGTGCCAATGGGCAGTTTTCCCATCGAAAATGCCTAGTGACAAAGTCAGCAAATTGTTTTACACACCAAAAGTGCCCATCAACCATACAAACTAGTTGTTTTCCCACAAAAGATGTGCTAACAGGCTATCTTTTCAATGAAGGTGCCTAGTGACTGTGCCAACTGGCTGTTTAGCCTACCCATCAACTATGCAAACTGGATGTTTTCCCCACAAAAGATGTGTCAATGGGCTGTCTTTTTATCAAAAGTGTCTAGTGACCGTGCCAACTAGTTGTTTAGCTAACCGAATGTGCCCAGTGACCATGCCAATTGGTTGTTTTGCCTACCTAAGATGTGCCAACAAGTTGTTTTGTTCACTGTAGGTGCCCATCAACCATGCCAACCGGTTGTTTTACATACCAAAGATGTACCACAGGGCTGTTTTCTCATCGAAGGTGTCCAACGACCATGCCAATGATTGTTGTGCTCGCTAAAGATGTTCCAATTTATTGTTTTTTCACCGAAGGCACCCATCGACTTTGTGATTGGGTTGTTTTCTCACTAAATGCACCTAGCAGTTACGTCAGCGAGTTGTTCTACTCACTGAAGGTACCCAACGACCATGCCAATAGATTGTTTTTTTGCCAAAGGTGCCCGACAACAGTCCCAATAAGTTATTTTCTCACGCAAAGTGCCCAGTAATTGTGTCGACAAGTTTTTTTACCCACCGAAGTCCTTGTCAACCATGTCGACTGGTTTTCTTTCTCACTAAAGGCGCACAGCGACCATGCCAATGAGCTATTTTCTCATCGAATGTGCCCAAAGATTATGTCAACGGGTTGTTTAGCTCACCAAAGTTGCCCAGAAACATACCAATGGGTTGTTTTTTCTACCAACGATATGCCATCGGGTTGTTTTCTCACCAAATCTGCCCAACAATTATGTCAATAGGTTGCCTTGCTTACCAAAGGTGCCCAGTGAAAAAGCCAACGTGCTGCTTTCTCACCAAAGGTGCACATTGACATTGCCAATGGGCAGTTTTCTCATCGAAAGCACCTAGTGACTGCGTCAACAGGTTGTTTTGCTTACCAAAAGTGTCGATCGACCATGCAAACTGGATGTTTTCCCCACCAAATATGTGCCAATGGGTTGCCTTCTCAATGACGGTGCCTAAACAATATACCAAGTAGTTTTTTAGCCAATCAAAAATGCAAACTAGATGTTTCCCCACCAAAGATATGTCAAAGAGCTGTCTTCTCACTAAAGGTGCATAGCGACCATGCCAACTGGTTGTTTAAATAACTGATGGTACCCAAAGAGCATGCCAATTGGTCATTTTCTCAACAAAGATGTGCCAACAAGTTGTTTTGCTCAGTGAAGGTGCCCATTGACCATGTTAACTGGTTGTTCTACACACCAAAGAAGTGCCATTAGGCCGTTTTCCCATCAAAGGTGCCCAATGACAGTGCCAATAGGATATTTTCTGACGGAAGGTGCCTAATGACCATGCCAATAGGCTCGTTTCTCACTAAACGTGCCCAATGACTATATTAATGGGTTGTTTGGCATGCCGAAGGTGCCGAACAACTTTGTTAACAGGTTGTTTTTATACCCAAGATGTGGTAATAGGCTGTTTTCTTACTAAATGTGCCCAGTGACTATGTCCATTGGGTTGTTTGCTTACTGAATGTGCACAGTGATTGTGTCAACGAGTTGTTTTGCTCACTAAAGATGCGAAAGTTACTAAGCTAACAAGCTATTTTCTCACCAAAGGTGCCTAACGACAATGTAATTTGGCAGTTTCCTCATTGAAAGCACCCACTGACTATGTCAACGGGTTGTTTTGCTCACTGAAGGTGCCCATCGACCATGCAAACTGGTTGTTTTGCCCACCAAACATGTACCAACGGGATGTCTTCTCACTGAAGGTGCTCAATGACCATGCCAACAGGCTGTCTCCCTACTATATGTGCCTAGCGACTGGGTAATCTAATTGTTTAGCACATTGAAGGTGCCCAACGACCATCCAACTAGTTGTTTTTCATACCAAAGATGCGCCAATAAGCTATTTTCATATCGAAGGCATATAACTTCTATGCCATCGAGCTATTTTCTCACCAAATTTGCTTAACGATTGCATCATTTTTCTTTATTTATCGATGGTACGCAGCGACCATGCCAACGAGCTACTTTCTCACTGAAGGTTCCTAGTGATAGTGCTAATGGGTTGTTTTCCCACCAAAAGTGCCCAGCGATTATGTGAAAGAGTCATTTTGCTAGCCAAAGTTGCCCATCGACCATGCCAACAGGTTGTTTTGCCTACCAAAGATGGATCAATGGTTTGTTTCCTCGCTGAGCATGCCCAGTGACTGTGTCAATTGGTTGTTTAGCTCACTGAAAGTGCCCAGATACTATGTCAACGACTTGTTTTGCTGACCCAAGATGTCCCAATGGGTTGTTTTCTCACTAAAGGTGTTCATCAATTGTGCCAATGGGCTCTTTTTCCTATCGAAGGTGCCGAATGACAATGTCAAAGGGCTTTTTTCCTTCTAAAGGTGTGTAGTGACCATGTCAATGGGTTGTTTTCTCACGAAACGTACCCAACGACCTTGCCAATTACATGTTTTATCGTCAAAAGTACTCAACGATCATGCCATCAGGTTGTTTTTCCAATCAAAGTTGTTCTAACAGGATGATTTCTCACTGAACGCGCCCAATGACCATATCAATGGGTTGTTTTGCCCACTAAAGAAGTGCCAATTGGCTGTTTTCCTACTGAAGATGCCCAACAATTATACCATTAGGCTATTTTCTCATCAAATGTGCCCAGTGACCATGTCAACAGGTTGTTTTCCCATCAAAGTTATGTTAATAGGTTGTTTTTATCTCTGAAGGTGCCTAGGGACCATGCTAACAGACTTTTTTCTCACTGAAGGTGCCTAACGATCAGACCAATGTGTTGTTTTGCTCATTGAAGGTGCTCAAAGACTGTGCCAGTAGGCTCTTTTGCCCACTGAAGATGCCCAATGACAATGCCAATGATCTCTTTTACCCACCAAAGGAGCCCAACGATAATGCCAACTGGTTATTTTGCTCCTCGAAGTTGCCCAATGACTATGCCAACGAGTTGATATTCCCACGAAAGGTGTGCCAAATGACTATTTTTCACTGAAGGTGCCGAGCGAACATGCCAACGGGCTCTTCTCTCACAAAAGGTGCCTAACGACAATGCCAAAATGTTCTTTTCTCACCAAAGGTGTCCAGTGATAGTACCAACATCTTATTTTCTCAATGAAAGCACTCGATAACTGTGCCAAAAAAAATTTCTTACTAAACATGCTCAGTGACTACGGTAACAGGTTGTTTTGCTCACCAAAGGTGCCTAATAACCATGCCAATGGGTTGTTTTCTCACTGAAGGTGCCCAACATCTATGCCAGTGGGCTCTTTTACACACCAAAGGTGCCCAATGATAGTGTCAAAGTGCTCTTTTTCTCACTGAAGGTATCCAGCCCAGTGCTAATGGGTTGTTTTCTCACCAAAAGTGCCCGGTGACCATGTCAACGAGTTGTTTTTTCACACTAAAGATACGCTAATAGGTTTATCTTTTACTAAAGGTGCCGAACGACTGTGCCACCATAATGTTTTTTTCACCAATTGTATCAAATGATTATGTCAACGGGTTGTTTTTCTCACTAAAGGTGCCCAGCAATAAAATCCATGAGTTATTTTGCTCATCAAAGGTGCCCAGCGACCATGCCAACGGGTTGTTTTGTTTGTGAAAGGTGTGCCAATAGGCTGCTTTCTCACTGTGCTGCCTAATAACTGTATCAATAGGCTATTTCCTCACTGAACGTGCCTTGCAATTGTGTCAACTGTATGTTCAGCTCATGGAAGGTGCTCACCGATCTTGCCAATGGGTTGTTTTGCCCACCAAAGATGTGCCAACGTTCTATTGTCTTACCGAAGGCACCCAACAACTTTGCCATTACGTTGTTTTCTCAATTAATATGCCCTATGATTGTGTTAACGGATTATTTTGCTCATTGAAGGTGCCCAACGACCATGTCAACGAGTTGTTTTCTCATAAAAACTGCCTAGTAACCGTGCCATCGGACCTTTTCCCACCAAAGGTCCCTAACGATAATGTTAAAGGGATCTTTTTCTCACTAAAGATGTCTAGCTATAGTGCCAACAAGTTGTTTTCTCACTAAAGGTTCCTGATGACAATGCCAACGAGTTGTTTTTTCCCACCAAAGATATACTAATGGGTTGTTTTCTTACTGAAGGTGCCTAACGATTATGCGACCATAATGTGTTTTTCACCAATTGTATATTGTATCAATGGGTTATTTTGCTCACTGAAGGTGCCTAGTGATAAAGTCCATGAGTTGTTTATCTCACCAAATGTGCCCAACGATTGTGTCAATAAGTTTTTTTGCTCGTCGAAGCTGCCCAACGACCATGCCCAACTGGTTGTTTTGTCTAAGAAAGGTATGCCAATAGGCTATTTTCTCACTGATGGTGCATAACAACTGTGCCAACGGGCTATTTCCTCGCTAAATGTGCCATGTGATTATATCAAATAGATGTTTAGCTCACCAAACGTGCCCACTGAACATGAAAATAGGTTGTTTTGCCACTAAACATGTGGCAACAGGCTGTTTTCTTACCAAAGACACCCAGTAACTTTGCCTTCAGGTTATTTTCTCACTGAATGTGCCCTATGATTGTGTCGACGGGTTATTTTTCTCACTGAAGGTGCTTAGCGACCATGCCAACGAGTTGTTTTCTCATAGAAGGTTCCCAGTAACTGTGCCAATTGACTCTTTTCCTACCTATGGTCCCCAACGATAATGTCAAAGGGCTCTTTTCTCACTGAAGGTGTCCAACGACTGTGCCAATAGGTTGTTTTTCATCAAAGGTGACCATGCCAATGAGTTGTTTTCTCACTAAAGATGTGCTAATAGGCTATTTTCTTATCGAAGATGACCAACAACTGTGTCATCGAACTATTTTCTCACTAATTGCACTAAACGATTATGTCAATAGTTTGTTTTGCTCACTAAAGTTGCCCAGTGGCAAAGACCACAGGTTCTTTTGCCTACCAAAGGTGTGCCAATGGGATGTTTTCTTAACGAAGTTGGCCAGGGACATGTCAATGAGTTGTTTCCTCTCCAAACAGGCCCTGTTATTCTGTCAACTAGTTGTTAGGCTCACCGAAGCTACCCAGTGACCCTTCCAATAGGTTGTTTTGCTCACTAAAGTTGCCTAGCGACAAAGACCACGGTTTATTTTGCCTACCAAAGGTGTGCCAATGGGATGTTTTCTTAACGAACCTGCCCAGTGGCCATGCCAATGAGTTGTTTCCTCGCCAAACATGCCCTGTGAGTGCATTAACTAGTTGTTAGGCTCATCAAAGGTGCCCAGTGACCCTACCAATAGGTTCTTTTGCTCATTGAAGATGTACCAAAATGCCATTTTCTTACCGAATGAACCCAGCAACTTTGCCACCAGGTTGTTTTCTCACAGAATGTGAAATTATATTAATGAGTTGTTGAGCTCACAGAAGGTGCACATTGACCATGCCAACAGGTTGTTTTCTCGCTGAAAGTGCTCAATAACTATTCTAATTAGCTATTTTCTCATCGAAGGTGCCTAGCGACTGTGCTAATAAGCTCTTTTGCCTATCGAAGGTGCCCAAGGACGATATCAAAGGGAACTTTACTCACCAAAGGAGGCAAGCGATTGTACCAACTAGTTGTTTTCTCACGAAATGTGCCTAGCGACCATGTAAACAGGTTGTATTGCCCACTAAAGATGTGCAAACAGGCTTTTTCTTATTGAAGGTGCCTAGCAACTATGCCATCGGACTATTTTCTCACCGAGTGTGTCCAGATCAATGGGTTGTTTTGCTCATTAAAGGCACCTCACGACCATTCCAAAAGGATTTTTCACACGAAAGGTGGCCAACAACTGTACCAAAGTGTTGTTTTCTCACCAGAAGTGCCTAGAAATAGTGCCAAGGTGTTGTTTTGCTCACCAAAGGTGCCTAAAGTTTGTGTGAATGGGCTCTTTTGCTCACCGAGGGTGCCCAACAACAATGCCAATGGGCTCTTTTGCTCATCAAAGTTACCTAAGGACCATGCTAATGAGCTGATTTATCTAGCAAAGGTATGCCAACAGACTGTTTTCTAACTGAAGGTGCCCAGTGATCATGCCAATAGGCTCTTTTGCCCACCAAAGGTGCCTAACAATAATGCCAAAGGGCTTTTTTCTCGCTGAAGGTGTCTAGTGATGCTGCCAATAGGTTGTTTTCTCAACGAAAGAGCATAACAACTGTGCCAATGGATTTTTTTCTTACTAAACATGCCTAGAGATTGTGTTAAAAGGTTGTTTTTCTCACCGTAGGTGCCTAACGATTATGTCGATGGACTCTTTTACCCACTAAAGGTGCCTAACAATCATGTCAATGGGCTCTTTTCTCATTGAATATGTCCAGCTGCTATGACAATAGGTTATTTTCTCACCAAAGGTGCCCGGTGACCATGCCAAAGAGTTCTTCACCCACCAAAGATGTGCTAATGGTCTGTTTTCTTATTGAAGCTCACCAATTGTGCGGAACAATTATTTCAAAGGGTTGTTTTGCTCACCGAAAGTGCCCAATGACAAAGGCTACGGGTTGTTTTGCCCACTAAAGGTGTGCCAATGGGCAGTTTTCTCATCAAAGGTGCCCAATGATTATGCTAATGGGTTGTTTTGCCTATAAAGATGTTCCAATGGGCTGTTCTCTCACTTGAATTTTTCAGTGACCGTGTCGATTGGTTGTTTTCCATACCAAAGATGTGTCAACTGGCTGTTTTCTCACCAAAGGTGCCTAGCAACTATGCCGATGGGCTCTTTTGCCAACCAAAGATGCCTAATAATAATGTGAAAAGGTTCTTTTCTCACCAAAGGTGTCCAACAAGAGTGCCAACATGTTGTTTTCTTAACAAAGATGCCCGACGAATATGCCAATGAGTTGTTTTCCCACTAAAGATTTGCTAATGGGTTATTTTCTTACCGAAGGCACCCATCGATTATGTCGTCAAATTGTTTTCTCATCAGTTGTGTCAAAAGATTATTTTACTTACCAAAGGTACGCAGCAACAAATGTTACGAGTTGTTCTGCCATCAAAGGTGTGCCAATGGGCTGTTTTCTCACTGAAGGTGCCCAACAATCAAGTCAACGGGCTGTTTTCTCAAGAAAATGACCAACAACAGTTTCGATGAGTTCTTTTTCCCATCAAAGGTGCCAACGATAATGTTAAGGGCTCTTTTCTTACCGAAGGAGCCAAGTGACAATGCCAATAGGTTGTTTTCTCAACAAAGTTGCCCAGTAACGGGCCTTTAGATTCTTTTCTTACTAAATTTACCTAGTGACTGTGTCAACAGGTTGTTTTGCTCACTAAAGTGCCTAGCGACATGTCAAAGCATTGTTTTCTCGCCAAAGGAACCCAGCAACAGTGTCGATGGGCTCTTTTGCCCACCAAAGTTGACCAATGATAATGTCAAAGGGCTCTTTTCTTACTGAAGATGTATGGAGACAATGCTGACAGGTTGTTTTCTCACCAAAGGTGCCTATTGACCATGACAATGAGCTGATTTTCCCACCAAAGCTATGTTAATGATCTATTTTCTCACCAAAGGAGCCTAACGAGTGTGCCAATGGGCTCTCTTGCCCACCAAAGGTGCCCAATGACAATGTCAATAGGCCCTTTTCTCATGGCAGGTGTCCAGTGATAATGCCAAAAGGTTGTTGTCCCAATGTTTTTTTCTTATTAAATGTGCCCAATGACTATGTCAATAAGTTATTTTCCTTACTGAAGGTGTTTAGCGACCATGCCAATAAGCAAAGTTGTTGAGAGTGCTGTAATAGCTAAATTATTAATATTTTCGTAATTGATTCTTAGATTGAATTTCATGATTGAATTGAATTCTTGCTTTAGTTTTTCTATCTTTTGTATTTTTTCAAATTATGTTGGCAGTAAATTTAGTACTTCTCTATCCCTCCTTATGGGATCGATATGTTGGCTGCTAAGCGAATGGCCCGTGTGCTTATAAATTATCAAGATTATTCATTAGAACTTACATCGAAAAACCATGATCATGGGCTCTTTTTCCCACTAAAGGTGCCCAATAATGCCAATGGACTCTTTTTCTCACCGAAGGAGCCTAATGATAATGCCAACAAATTGTTTTCCTCATCAAAGTTACCCAGTGACCATGCTAATGAGCTAATTTGCCAACCAAAGTTGTGTCAATAGATTATTTTCTCACCGAAGGGGCACAACAATCGTGTCAATAGGTTATTATACTTATAGAAGGAGCCTAGCAACCATGCCAATGGGATGTTTTGTTACTGAAGGAGCCCAGCAATTGTCTCAATGAGCTATTTTGTCATCGAAGGTGCCCACCCATTGTGTCGATAAGCTCTTTTGCCCACAAAAGGTGCCCAGGGATAACGTCAAAGGGCTCCTTTCTTTCCAAAGGTGGCAAGCAATTGTGCCAATCAGTTGTTTTCTCGCTGAATGTGCCCAACAATTGTGTCAACAGGTTGTTTTGCTCACCGAAGGTGTCTAACTACCATGACAACAAACTTTTTCTAACTGACGGTGCCTAAACCATCTTGATATTTTCTTACTAAAAATGCCCAGTGACAACGCCAATGTGTTATTTTCCACACTAAAGGTGCCCAAGGACCTTGCCAATGGGATCTTTTGCCTACTGAAGGTGTCCAATGACAATGCCAGTGGGCTCGTTTGCCCATCAAAGGAGCCCAACGATACTGCCAACAAATTATTTTGCTCATCAAAGTTGCCTAATGACCATGCCAAGGAGCTGCTTTGCCCACCAAAGTTATGCAAATGAACTTTTTTCTCATTGAAGGTGCCCAGCAATCCTGCCAGTGGGCCCTTTTACCCACCAAAGGGGCCCAATGATAATGCCAAAGGGCCCTCTTCTCACCAAAGGTGTTTAGTGATAATGCCAACGGGTTGTTTTCTCAACAAAAGCACCCAGTAACAGTGCCAACAGATTTTTTCTTACTAAACACACCCAGCGACTGTGTCAACCTTGTTTTGCTCACCTAAGGTACCCAGTGACCATGCCAATGGGTTATTTTCTCATAGAGGGTGACAACCAACAGTGTCTATGGGCTCTTTTGCCCATCAAAGGTGCCCAACTATTATGTCAAATGACTCTTTTCTCATCAAAGGTGTCCAGCGATAGTGCCAACAGGTTGTTTTCTCACTGAAGGTACTAGATCACCATCTCAAGGAGTTGTTTTCCCACTAAAGATTTGATAATAGGTTGTTTTCTTATCGAAAGTGCCCAACAACTATGCCATCAGATTGTTTTCTCATCAATTGTGCCCAATGAATGTGTCAATGGGTGTTGTTTTGATCACCAAAGGTGCCCAGTGATAGAGGCCATAGGTTGTTTTGCCCACCAAAGGAAATGGTTGTTTTCTCATCGAATGTGCCTAGTAACTATGACAAGGTCTGTTTCCTAGCCAAACATGCCTTGTGGTTGTCTCAACTAGTTGTTTAGCTCATTGACGATGCCCAACAACTGTGACAATGGGTTATTTTTTCCACCAATGTTGTGCCAACGGGCTGTTTTCTTACTGAAGGCACCCAACGACTTCGCCACTAGGTTGTTTCCTCACTGAATGTGCCCTACGATTATGTTAATGAGTTGTTGTGATCATAAAAGGAGCCCAGCGACCATGCCAACTAACTATTTTCTCGCTGAAGGTGCCCAGCAATAGTCCCAATGAGCTATTTTATCACCAAAGGTGCCCAGCGACTATGCCAATAAGCTCTTTTACCTACAGAAGGTGCCCCAGGATAATGCAAAAGGGCTCATTTCTAATCAAAGGAGGAAAGCGATTGTGCCAACTTCTTGTGTTCTTATCGAATATGCCCAGCGACCACATCAACGGGTTGTTTTACCCTCTAAAGATGTGCCAACAATTTGTTTTCTTTCAAAAAATGCCTAGCAACTATGCCATCTGGTAGTTTTCTCACCGAATGTGTCTAACAACTTTGAAATTGGGTTGTTTTCTCATCGAAGGTGCCCAGCATTGTGCTGTTATCTCACTGAAGTTGCCCAGTAACTATACAATTGGGTTGTTTTCTCACTGAACATGTCTAGCTACCGTGCTAACAGGTTGTCTCCTCACTGAACGTGCCTAGTGATTGATTCAACAGGTTGTTTAGCTCACCGAAGATTCCCAACGACTATGCCAATTGGTTGTTTTACCCACCAAAGATGTGCCAATTAGTTGTTTTGCTCTGCCCATCAACCTTGCCAACTAGTTGTGTTGTGTACCAAAGATGTGCCACTGAGCTATTTTCTCACCGATGGTACCCAACGACACTTTCCTCGTTGAAGGTACCGAAAGACACTACCAATGGGCCATTTTCTCCTTAAATGTGCCTAATGACTAAGTCAATGGATTGTTTAGCTCACCAAATGTGCCCAACAACCTTGCCAACGGGTTGTTTTGCCTATCAAAGATGTGGCAACGAGTTGTTCTCTTATTAAAGATGCCAGTGACTGTGCCATTAGGTTGTTTTCTCATTGACTGTGCCCAGCAATTGTGTCAACTAGTTGTTTTGCTCACTGAAGGTGCTCAGTAACCAAGCCAACAGGTTGTTTTCCCACCAAAGATGCCCAGCGATAGTATAATTTAGCAGTTTTCTCATCGAAAGTGCCTAATGACTCTGCTAGCTGGTTGTTTTGCTCACTAAAGGTACCGATCGACCATGCAAACTGGTTATTTAACCTACCAAAGATGTTCTAACTGGCTATCTTTCAATTGAAGGTGCCCAGTGACCGTGCCAACAGGTTGTCTCCTCATTGAATGTGCCTAACGACTTTGTCAACTAGTTGTTTAGCTCACCGAAGGTGCCCAACGACCATGCCGACATGTTATTCTACATACGAAAGATGTGCCAATGGGTTGTTTTCATACCAAAAGTATCCAACAACTGTACCATCGAGCTTTTTGCTCACCGAATGTGCCTAATGATTGTGCCAATTGGTTGTTTTACTTATCGAAGTTGCCTAGTGACCATGCCAATGAGCTTCTTTTGTAACATCCCCTCACTTATGGAAAAGGGTAAATTGGTCTTTTTGAATGGGCTAGCATAATTGGAAGTGTTTCTGAC
>JAOTAY010056658.1:0-19068 GCA_025629805.1 Erythroxylum baracoense | reverse complement strand
AATTGATATATTATATGCTGAATTTGAATGTGGGGATTGAAAGATATGGGATGTTGAAGTTGCTGCAAACATTGTTGAATGATTAGTGTTTGCAGTGTTTTGAGACCAATTTCTGGGCTGATGTGATCTGAATTGGTTTGAGTAGCCTTCTGGAAAAATGTGGAGAATTTTTATAGTTTTCCATTGATATGTTATTTACTGTTTTTGGATGTGAGAGTTGAAAGATGTGGGATGTTGAAGTTTGCTGCAGATTTGGTTGATGATTTATGTTTGCTGTGTTTTGGAGCAAATTCTGGGCTGATGATATGAAGTATGTGATTTTTGGACTTTAGGGTGGAAAGTTAGAGTTTTTAGAATTCTGCAGCTATTAAGTGTTTTTCATTTTTTTCTTTTGAGGCAGACTTTTTGCAGTGGATTTTGAGGGTCTTAGATGCCAAATTGGGTTTTGATTTCTTCAGAAAAATTGTAGATTTTTCTTTTAGCTTTCTTTTGATATCAAATTTGAAAATTTTGGAGTTCTGAGTGAGAAGATAGGAATTTTTGAATTTCTACAGCCTGTTAGGAACTGACCTCGCGACCCTTCGCGAGTGCGAAGTGGTCGCGAGGGCGAACCAATGGGCTGCTCGCATGGGCGAGCACCTCGAGATCGCGGGAGCAACGCAGGCGAGACGCTCCCGTTTGCCTGTGTCTCACGGTCATTCTGCGGAACGACCGCGAGTTGCTCCTCCAGCGCAGCGAATTCGCGAGAGTTCCACGCGCTGCTTCCTGTTACTTTTGAATTTTCTAAAAATGCCCTTTTGATTTTACTATCATATTAAATACCCTTGAAATATTTTTGGACATGGAATTATTTTTAAAAATAGGGGGATAATATTGTTACCCTTAAAAAAAATTCAAATCATATGAAATTCTTTGTTAGCTATTTTAATTAAATCTTTGTTATCTATTAAATTGTGTATTAAATATTTTTCTGAAATTTTTGTTCCTAATTGTCTTATTTTAATGTATATGCTTATCTTACGATCCCACCACGCATTTTTCCCGGGGTCAACACTTATTGAATTTTTTTTATGATTTATCTCAATTTTTGTACGGAGGTAAATTAAATGAATTTATTCGTTTTAAGTATCACTGGTGGGGAATCCCTCCCCCGTGGGGCACGGGTCCAGATGTCACGTACCCACCCGGGGCGGGGTTCCAGTAAGGGAGATGTCACGATCAAAACTTCGAATGGGAGTACATGAAAAACGCAGGATGCTAGGTTCATTCCAAACTTAAAGAAAAATCTAATTTCAGTGGGTAAGTTGGACTCATATGGTTATAAAACTGTGTTTAATAATGGGTCTTGGAAGGTCTCTAAGGGTGTTATGATGGTAGCACGAGGGACCAAGGATGGGATTTTATAAACTATTGTAGAGTGTTCTAACATGGTTGCTACAGCAATAGATGATAACACCAAACTATGGCACAATAAGCTTGGTCATATAAGTGAGAAAGGGATAAAAATTTTAGCCTCAAAGGGTATTCTGCCTGGTTTGAACTCAGTGGATTTGTGTCAATGTGAGAATTTTGTCTTGGGAAAACACAAAATGGTAACTTTCACAAAGACAAGAGAGAGTTGAGGGTGGAGAGGCTTGATTTACTACACATCGATGTGTGGGGGCCCTATAAGGTCAAATCCTTAGGTGGCTTACGGTATTTTGTGACCTTTATAGATGATTTCAGTAGGAAGGTGTAGGTCTACTTCCTAAAGCACAAGTTCAAGGTGTTTAAAAATTTCAAAGTTTGGAGAGCTGAGGTTAAGAATCAGATTGGCAGGAAAATCAAATGCATCAGGTCTAATGAGGTGAGTATGACAAGAAAGAATTTAAGAAATATTGTGCAGTAAACGACATTAGATTGACGAGAATAGTTTCGAGGAAGGCTCGTCAGAATGGAGTTGCATAATGAATGAACCGGATGTTGCTCGAACATACAAGAAGGATGAGAATCCACGCAGGACTCCCAAAGATATTTTGGGCTAATGTAGTCAGCACAACAACATATTTGATCAACAGAGGACCTTAAGTTCCTTTGGGCTTCAATTCTTGAAGAGGTGTGGTCTGGCAAAGAGGTAGATCTTTCCCACTTGAGAAACTTTGGATGTGTTGCTTATGTTCATTCTGAAAGTCTAGATAAATTAGACCTAAGGGCTATGAAATGTTGTTTCATAGCGTATGGTTTAGATCAGTTTGGATATCAGTTTTGGAATCCTAAGAATAGGAAAATTATAAGACATTGTGATGTAACTTTTGATGATGCTGTCTTGTATAAGGATAATTTTGGTGGTGGTTCTACTGTAACCGAAAAACTGGGAGAAGAATAAGAAATTGTTGAGTTAGAAGTTCCTAGTAACAAGGGTACTACTATAGAGACGAATGATGTTCATACTCCATAAGCTTTTAATTAGGAGGAATCTAAGGATGATATACCATTGGCTGGTCCAAGGCCAACAGGGAATGAGTCAAAAACAGGCACACCAGATGGAAGCTCCAGTTAGGGTATAAGAAGAACAATCTTAGAGCTAGAGTTAAGGAAATCCACCAGGGTGAACAAAGGCAAAGCTCCTAGCCAATATTCTCCTTCTATGAATTTTCTGTTGCTTACAGATGATAGTGAACCTGAGTCCTATGATGAAGCTATAAGTATGAGTGACTCGTTGGAGTGGGAGAAGGCCATGAACGAGGAGATGAAATCCCTAGATAAGAATAAGACATGGATTTTGTCTAAGTTACCTATGGGGAAGAAGACAACGTGAAACAAGTGGGTTTACAAGATGAAAAAGGAACCTAATAGAAGCATTAGGTACAAGGCTAAGATGGTGGTCAAGGGTAGTTCACAGAAGTAGGGAATTGATTATAATGAGATAGTTTCTCCTGTGGTGAAAGTGACTGCTATCAGAATCTTGTTGAGTATAGTGACTTTTGAGAATCTATTATTAGAGCAGATGGATGTAAAAATTGCTTTTTTACATAGTGATATGGAGGAGGATATTTATATGCTACAACTGGAAGGTTTTCAAGTTCCAGGTAAGGAGAACTTGGTGTGTAAGCTCAAAAGAAGCTTGTATGGACTCATGTAGGCTCCTAGATGGTAGTATAAGAAGTTTGACACTTTTATATGCAGCATTGGGTTTGTGAGATTTCATGGTGATCACTGTTGCCACTTTCAGGGGTATGGGAATGATTATAATTACTTACTTTTGTATATAGATGATATTCTCATTGCAGGGACAAGCATAGATGTGATCAATAATCTGAAAAAGAAATTGTTGCGTAAGTTTGAGATGAAAGATATAGGTGAGGCTACACAGAAACTTGGCATGAGGATTAACAGGGATAAGTCAGCAGGTTGGTTGAAATTATCTTAGGAACAATATATCCAGAAGGTACTTTGTAGGTTCAGTGTGCTGGATGCTAACCCCAGGGATACACCGCTTCCGAGCAATCTCAAGCTTTCTAAGGAGCAGTGCCCAACAATTGATGAGGAGAAGGAACACATGGCACGTGTCCCCTATGCATCTACAGTTGGGAGCTTGATGTATGTTATAGTTTGTACTAAGCCTAATATTGCTCATGTAGTGGGAGTTATGAGTTAGTATATGTCCAATCCAGGTAAAAAATATTGAGAAGTTGTGAAATGGCTATTGAGGTATTTGAAAGGTACTTCAAATATGACCCTTTGCTTCAGGAGGAAAGAAGTGAAACTTGAGGGGTTCGTTAATGTTGATCTTAGTGGGAATGTTGATACGAGCAAGAGTACTTCTGAGTATGTCTTCACCATTAGTGATACAGTAGTAAGCTAGATGTCTAGGCTACAGAAGTGTGTCTTTTTGTCTACAATCGAGTCTGAGTATGTGGCTATGTTAGAGGCTGTAAAGGAGATAGTTTGGCTCGAGAAATTCCTAGAGGAGATGGGTAAGTAGCAAGATCGATGCGTTCTCTTCAGTGATAGTCAAAGTGCAATTTAGCTAGCTAAGAATCCTATGTTTCATTCCTGAAACAAACACGTAAGATGATGCTACCATTTCATCCTGAGTTTGGTTGAAGATGGTGTGTTGTGTTTGGAAAGATGTTCAGCGCTAAGAACCTAGTGGATATGCTCATTAAAGGGGCTAGTGCGAACAAACTAAGGTTGTGTCGGACCTCAGTTGGTCTTTGGTGATTGCATATGAAGGTGTTTAATGCATTAGGTGTGAGTCTGTGATTAATGGTGATGTCTAAGCATTTTTTTTGGATGTCTTCATATATTACAATCTCCAAGTGGGAGGTTATTGAGTGCGGAGACTGAGAGAAGAGGAGTGGTGGCGCCCAATGCCCACTTTATTTAGTTTCCTTCTTCTTGATGTATTGGCTAACGATAAAAGCACCTAAAAAAAATCTTCTTCCAAGGTTAACGTGAGGCAAAAAAGAGATATCTGTATGTGCCTTGTAATTACCATCTATTCACTATTGAAAATATCGAATGCATTGTTTCCGTGGTTTTTCTCCCAATTCTCAGGTTTCTACATTAAACTTGGTGTTCATTGTTATTGTTTTCATTTTCTTATTTATTGTTGCAGTTATTGTTGTTGTGCTTGGTGCAATTGGAATTTCCACGATCCCAACATTTTTGAGATAGCAAAAACGGCAAATAGACTATAATATATATTGGTGGCTGAGGATTAGCATGTATTTACATTTTTAGGTGCTATTATATTATGAAATCGTTTATGTTACCTTTTTATGTGATATGCAAAATATCATCATTATAATTAAACCTTTTTGTTTTACATATTTAAATTTATCAATAGCAGACTCTTTTGCCTATGGTTATAATGCATTGCTATGTTAAGATCAAACACAAAAGGAGAGACAGTTGTACTAATATGTTTCACTTTAATCAACATCATGATCCTTAGCAAGTTAGGAGCATGTTCACTTATCTCAACTTTTACTTCTGAACAGGCTCAAATCCATCTTTGACTTTAATTGTTGTCTTTTCTTGGGTTGAAATGATGACAATGGAGTAATACTAAGTAGGGGATCCTTCATGGTGAACTCATAATTTCTAACTTTTCTCTATGATATTATGTTTTAATGTATTAACTAACCATGTTCATAGTATGTGCACTGGAGGCAAGTCATTTTCATTCAAAAAACGTGGAACTAGATTTAGTTCATTCTGCTACATAATGGAAGGTACTGTCAAATGAGGAAGGGGCATTAGGCATCCGAACTTCTATACAATTCGGTTGTAACTTTAGTGATCTAATCAAACAGGACTTCCTATGATGATTGTAATAGAAATACTTCAAATGGGCTAAAGAATGGCTAGGGATTTAAACCTTCTCCTTCCCTATTATTAGTACAGAATGTTAAGTTCCTTGTTTACGGTAAGTTGGAAAAAGTAAAAGGCTTGAACTAGTTGCTCTTGCTCAGTAGCTTTCGAGGGAAAAAAACATTTGACATTATAGTTGCATAACTTCAATACTTCTCAATCGACAATTACTTTTATGCCATTGGAATCTGTTTGGTTGTTTATCTATTCAAATGCATTGAATTAGTCCTTCTATTTACTGTTTTGCCCTCACTACAAAACCAATGTCGTATTTGGTTGATACATCAATTTGCTGCTTCAATTAGAACAAATACAATACTTCTCAATAGATAATCTTGTAGTGTTTCTTGATTAATGATTCTTGATTGGAGCTAGCCAAAGGTGGAATCAATCATAGTTTTACAAATTATTAAGTCATTTTAGCATAATATTTTCAAACCTAAACCTGAACAATGGAAAAGGAAACTTGGGATATGCTAATCTTATTCCTTTTTCATGTTCATGACATAGGCTACTTCATTAATGTAGTCACTTAAGAGCTTCTTTTGAGTATATTTAGTTCTATTTTTTGATGGCTGATAGGTTTAAGCAACCAATTCAATTTTCAATTCCCAGATTGTAGGATAATTAATTGTGAAGATTACTTATAATTGTGGTGTACGTTGGCATTTCTTCAAATGTTCGTTCAATCTTTGGTGTGCTTCAGTTGTCAAAAGGAATCTAAGTCTTTAACATTTAGTGGTATCAGATTGTCTCCAAGGTACGATTCATGTCCAGATAACAGATTTTCTTGGTGGAGTAGGACAAGTGCTCTTTTATGAATAGGTTTGAGGTTCTTGAAACGACAATATGACAAAAAGTACTTTAAGTAACAAACAAAAGCATAGCTATAAGTATGATTATTATTGCCTTTTTATTAAGGCAATACAATTCATATCATTATAAGAAGTGGCGCTGTAATAAGTATAAGATAACATAATTTTTTAATCAGGCAACAAAATAAAAAATGTTGCTTTAAATTTTGACTAACTCAACACTGTTTCAAACCATAGCAACAATGTTAAATATATATTGCAACACTTTTAAGTTTCTATAAGGCAACAAAGTTAATCTTTTTATGCAACAATTTGTAACAATAAAACCAATAATTTATTATTTTGTTACCAATATTATTTAACATAAAATTAAACTCTTATCATTATGTGGGCAACATCCATATATATACATAAAAACAAATATATAAATATCAATACACGTCTTTACTGTATATATAATGTCAAATGTAAACGACAAGAAAACTACATTTATATATAATATATAGTCCATAAGGATTTCTAAATTCAATATTTTAACGTATTCAAAATACAAAAGTAAAAGAATCACTAGCTAAAATATTCATATACAACATCGTCCTCCATTTATATGGAATATAAGTGAATTAATCTAAATACTAAACAAAAACAATATGTATTGACACTCTAAAATCCTTCACCAAGTACCTCCTTGTCCACTCTTAATCATCACTATCCAACAAAAAATGAAACAAGAAATAGACTAGAATTGTAAAACTACTATGCTCACAAATAGGTTGATATATCTAAAGAATGAAATACTAACTACAAATAAGAGTCTGTATCATACTCAGACAAGTCATACAAACTACGAAAACATTACAAGAGCAGGGTCATTAATAACAGTGGGTAATGATTTCACAAACAAAACTCACCTGCCCTAATGGACTATATAAAGTGTGCCATATAATGTCAACTACAAAATGTTAATATCGAAAATTGTAATGTTTACCTGCACAGGAAGCTTGTCATAGCAGCAGAGACAAATTATAGAGTGGAACAACTTAAGTTGATACAAAAGGTATAATCAAGTGTCTGATTCGCAAAAGAAAAAAGAGCATAACAATCGTTTGCCTAGTGACAAACAAGGGTGATAACCAATAAAGAAGCAATTCCAAGTGCCTAATATGAAGAATTCTAGGAAGCTGTCAATTGGTTTCTAAGTAGCTTCCTCCCAAAAAATGGTAGAACACTTAAAAATAATTGGTTTTTGGACATGCCTCTATAAACTTTGAGATGAAAGAAATGCTAGATGTTATAAGGGTGTGGAAAGATAAACTACTTAGCTAATAGATGAGATTGTCTAGTGGTCAAGGGAACAAATAATGATAAATAAAAAAATTGCAACAGACAACTAGCAATCTTATGGAGAATTTAATAGCATCTATTCAACTAGGAGTGACCATATACAAGCAATCATGGCATCGATGGATTCTACTATGTGTAATACACGTATGTAAATCATCTGAAGGTAAGAAAGTAAAAGTTACTTACAAGAGAGGTGGATCGTGAAGCTAGATCTCTATAAATTAAATGTTGAACCATCCATATGTGAGACCTAAAGAAAACAAAGAAAAGAATTAGAACTAGACGACGTTCTGAATAATGAGAACTGAAGAGTACTTCTGTCATGCAAGAATGGGATAGTGCTCTTGACAAATACAGATACTAAATCCTTAACATTAGAGTTTCATGATATGGAAGTCTAGGACATTTAGGGCAGTAGAGTTGTGTGCATAAGTAAGTGCTTTTGGTACAACGTTGCAAAATGTGTAAATTGATTTTTAAAACATACATGTGTCAGACCTGCAGAAAACAAAGAGAAGAATTAAAACTAGTCTACTGAATAATGAGAGTTGAAGATTGCTTTTTTCTTGCAAAAATTGGATAGTGCTCTTGATAGATACGGATACTGAACTCAACACTAGGCATTCATGCAATGGAAGTCTAGTACTGGTTGTCTCCTTCAATGTTCAAAAATCAAAATAGCTTGACAGTATGGAGGTTCCCATCTATAAAAAAACACGTGATTCTGTACCCATCCACAAGACTCATTTTAAAAAGGTTGTACCCACAAAAAAAACTCGACAAAAAGCAGAAAAGTCACAAACTAACACGAAAATGAGTTGATATTGAGACCCACCTGCCTTTATCTCCAAAAATATCTACTTTGCCTTCTCATAGTAGAACACAACAATGACGGTTTTTGGTAGAGGCGATAACAAATTAATCGTCAGGGTCCATCTCTGAAAAACCTCCACTTGGTAAGGAAGTGGGCTGATAACAAGATTGATAAGAGGATGATTAATGAGGGATGTATGATTTTCGTAGCTGGATAGAATAAAGGAAATTTCTAGAAAAATTGAGATTGAACACTAGTAGAAAGGGGAAACCTTACCTGTACCGTCAGTGTAATCAAAAGTTGGAAGGTGGAAGGATGTAAGACACTAATGTCCCAATAGCCATCTCCGATGATACCAATGCATAGAATCTCAATCTGGCATGAAGAAACCTACAAATTAATTTTGATCATAGTCGTCTAACTGGTGTAGAAGATCTGGATATTAGGTTAAAAGTAAAGAGGAATTAGAAAGGGAATTAGGAATTACATCGTTTGATTCTTTGGGCATTTTTGTTGTTAAGTTGGTCTTTTTATTTTATTGATCTTTATTTTATTTTATTGGTATTTTTATTACATTAAATTCTTCATTTCAATTTTTCTTTATCTCTGCTTATACCGGCTCATATATTTACATCTTCATATATGTATATATTTTCAATTTCATGTGCATCCTATAGGTTATAGTCCCCATGCATATACATATATTGTTATCGTTATACAGTGCTATACTTACATTGGTCTGCTCTGTTTGTTTTTTTGTTTGTTGGGTGTGTTCTTGTGTTTGTTTTTGTTGCTTGTGTGTGTTTGTTTGTGTTGGTTTGTTTGTTGGTATTTATTTTTGCTCTTACCTTAGCTGAAGGTCTATCAGGAAACAGTCTCTGTATCTCCAACGGAGATGCGGGCATGATTGCGTACATCTTACCCTCCCCATACCCTGCTTAGGCAAAAATTTGGGTATGTTTAGTTTGGTTTGGTTTGGTGTTATTAAATTGGTTCTACTACTTAACACGTATACCAACCTGGTAAACTTAGGGTTATTAAAAATTACTAATATATATCTGTTGGCATCTGGGCAATGTCGCAATGGAAGACACATATCTTTCTGGCTAGATAATTAGGTGAAAGACTAGGGTCCTCTTATTGCGGTGGCAACCTCTTCAATCCCAAAAAATATCCTCTACGCTAAAATCGTGGACCTAATGAACGAGGAAGGAAACTAGGAGTGGCATTTATTCCAGCAATACCTCCCACCCATAGTTTGCAAGGATATTGCAGTGATAACCCTCAATACAGAGGATCCAACAGAAGATACCATGGGATGGGCTCAAACTGAACATGGGAGATTTACAGTGGCTTCAGCCTACGATTTAATCGAAGGGCATTTCCTGGATAGTTCTGTGACTCCTTGGGACTTAATTTGGAAATGGACAGGGCCCCAGATGATCCGATCATTCCTCTGGTTAATGACCAAGAACAAACTCATGACTAACTAACAAAAAGTAGCGCGTCATATCGCTACGGACAGCAATTGCCACATATGTGACCAGGAAGAGTCCACCCTTCACGTCATTCGGGGCTGCCCGAGAGTGCGAGCCTTCTGGAGCAAATTTTCCTCAAAGGTGGTCAATGCGGAGTTTTTTCAACAGGACGAGGAGAGATGGGTACAATCCAATCTCATGCCACACTCTCAGGTACTGCAAGGGGATTGGGCTATTCTTTTTGGAGTCGCCTGCTGGATGCTTTAGAATTGGGGCAATAAAAGTATTTTTGAAGCCGATTTTGTTTGGCCAGATGATGGTACGAGAGCAGTGAAGGAGTTTGTGGAATGAATAGTTAGGGCGAGAGCAGTGGAAAGTTGTGTTTTTTTGACTAAGGGATTATCGGCGGGTAGTCCAATGGGGTGGTCCAAACCACCAGAGGACTGGGTAAAGCTCAACACCAACGGAACGGTTAAGCAAGTGTCGTCTGTAGCTTCCTCTGGCGGTTTAATTCGTGATTGGCACGGACAGTGGTGTGGAGGGTTTCTACATCACCTTGGAAGAAGCTCGCCTCTTACGGCAGAACTCTGAGGAGTCCACTCGGGCCTCACCCTGACTTGGTCCCTAGGGTATCGCCGTATCATGCTCGAAGTGGACTCCTTAGAAGTCATGAATCTTCTATCCTATTCCACTACGGAGATTGACGGAAATAATTTTTTGTTGACAGGTACCCGCACGTTACTTCAAAGAGATTGGGAGGTGCAACTTCAATATGTGCATTGTGAAGGGAACCAGTGTGCAGATACCCTAGCTGCCCTCGCAGTTCTAGCCAACCCAGGCATCCATATTCTACAGGAGCCTCCGTTGCCAATTCTGAATTTTATTAACCGGGACAAGCAAGGAGTTGTGTATCGACGAGCTATGCGATAAACGTGTTTGATTAAGTTTTGAGTGTTTTCCTTTGTAAACAAAAAAAACAATTTAATTGTTACTTATAAATATATACACACTTTAATTGTTACTTATAAATATATATAACAACGGTTCAATTTGTTGCATGTATAAACTGTTAAAGCAACAATCTTCTGATTTTTTTGTCTTTTTTAATATAAGACAACAGTTTATTATTATCGTTGCATCTTAATATTATTAAAGGCAATATTTTTAAAACTGTTGTAATATTTTAATTTTAAACAACACATTATTAAACTGATACAAACATATTATTGCTTAAAGCTCTTTGTGTTATAGTGCGGATTCAAATCCTCTGTATCAATTAGTTTGTTCCAATTATGTGGAGCTTGGTAGGAATAGGATGTGCTCTCATGAGCATAAACATTGATGCTGCAAGTCAAGCCTACACTACTATCATTGTCTATTACTGAATGTAGTTATATTCCATATATTTTAATCTAATTTTAGTTCAACTACCAAACCAAAGTACATGTTTTTCTATAACAAATAAACCTTATGTTGTATAGTATAATACTTTAGTGAGATATATAGAGTTTTTCATGTAAATTCATACGTTTTAAGTGATGGCTCTTTCATATCACATTCAAACTTGATTTTTATACAATAACACTTAATTGATTGTGATGAAAAAAGAAGTAACTTTTATTTTACTTCTTTAAAAGAAATAGATTGTTTTAGTGCTCATAAGTGACAGTTTAGATCCTCTATTTCAATAAATCTATTCCAACCCTGCTTCACCACAATACAACATTGTTTTAATAAAATCAATTATGTTATGTATCAATCGACTCTCTTCTAGCTTCAGCGAAGTCGATGCCTTTTTATTTTCCTTTCTTTTTTGTTTCTAGTTGACCAACACATAGGAATGCCAAACAGAGAAACCAAACTTTTTTAAAGAATTTGTTTAGCACCAGTTATTAGATATTTATTTAAGTTTAATGTTAAAGGGTTCATTTTTTCTTAATTAAATTGTGAATTCAACACTTAGTTTCTCTTTATATCATAAAAGTGAAGTAACCATTTTCAATTTTTTTCATTTGTTTTTTTTGGGTTTTTGCTTCAGGATCAAAGCTAATAATTCTATGGCAGCTGTGTCTTCATCTTATCGTCGGTTAAATTTTGAAGATGGTAATAAAGTTGGCAGGAGTGAAGGTAAAGATGAGCTTATAATTGTCATGAGTTTAAACAGCAATAAAGATTTGTAAGCTACTTGCTCATTTGTATCCAAAGAATTAATACTAAAATTTGGAATGGAGTTTGAGACAAAAGAAGATGCTTACCAATTATATTTGGCATATGCTAAAGTAGTTGGGTTTGGGATAAGGAGAAGCAGAAATCACAAAGATAAATCTGGAAACTTCATTGATAGAATTTTTGCTCTAGTGCTGAAGGTAAACGAGGAAAAGTCAAACGAGATATGTATGTTGCTCCTGAAATAAGGTTTGGTTGTGAAGCCAAAATGAGAGTTATCTGTAGAAGAAACGAAAAATCAGTTCCTTGCCCTTTAAGTGGAAGCCAATCCAATACAACTGAGTTATTTAATAAGATTATAAAGATCACAAGTAATCTTCATTATATAGCACTTCTTTTTCATTCCGTTCTAAATTTAATAATGTATCATTATAAGCTAGTAAACATTGGAGAAGATATTTACCTATGTAATGCTTATAGAGACTGCACCAGAATGCTCAATAAAGAACTACTTATCCTTGCGTAGCCTATAATGGTAAAAGACCATGATAAATAGACAACTTTATATGGTAAAATAGTTGACCTCAATACTATAAAACATAAAGAGAGGACTTTAAAAAAGGAGAGAATTGTTGTTAAGGGTGGATCAAAGTAAGGTTCGATTATAAACAAAAGTACTTTTGCTCTATACAGGAAGACATAAAAGGTACATTTAACAAAAAAAAGTAATATAAAGAATCCCTAGTTATTCACCCTTCTTAATACTACATCCATTATCTTTTCATGAAGATGCAAGAAGCAATTGTTGTATAGTGTCGACTGATTTTCTAGAGACGTTCTGTGGAAGCATCAAATTATTTGTTTAATGTCTGTCTCTATTCTTGTGACCTATATTCGAACCTTAAATTCCTTTCATAACATGCACATTTTCTTTGTTACCTTATTAAGTCCAAATTATCTGCCTTTCCATATACTACTACTTTTTTCTTTGTGAAAGTAAATAGTGAATCCCAAGAGAGACAGTCATCACTGAACTTTGTTAGCTCAAGTTTTATATTTAACGATTTGGATGATAACTATATAATATTTCAAAATTCAAATTAGAATTTTTTTCCTTGTATAGATAACGATATTTTTTAAAAAGGAAATAATATCATGGGAAAATTACTTCCTTTCTTGCAGGAACTTTCTTAGTAAACTTTCCTTATTAACATCTGGGAGGATCTTACCTTTTCGAATAATTAGCTCCGAAAATTTTTGTTCTAACAAAGATGATATTGAAAATCCAAAGTCAACTCAGAATTAAGATGAAGCAACGGCTAGTTGAAGAAATTGACTATTTAAAGAAGAGCAACAACACTTGTGAAATAATGAACATACATAGATTTTAGAAACATTTAAGCAGCATCTATATTATTGAGAGTCATATCATTCTTATTGCACCTTAAAAAGTGAAATCACTCTATCAAAAGAGAAATTATTATTTGAGATCTTACTTTTGATTTTACATTTTATTCTTCTATGAGCTTTTAGAAGATTGTTATACATTTTGAGTGTGGAAGGTTGGAGAACCTTGAAAAATATGTACTTGTGAGTTTGGAGAGGCGTATCAAATTTATTACTCAGATTCTTATAGTGAAATACTCAAGTTGGATACTTAGGGACTGGACGTAGGTTTGGGTTGTAAGTCGAACCAGTATAAATCGATTACGTCCTTTTTTCTCCCTCATTAACTTTTAAAATTTTGCATTATATTATGTGTGTGTGTTCTTTTTAGCAAAGGCTTCTTCACTTTTATAAGAGGCTCCTTTTGTTTTCAACTTGCAAGAGGTTCCCTTCAGTTTTAACTGGCGCCTTATATTTTTAAATTGTTTTAACATGATTTATCATTAAGTAGGCTCCTTTCATTTAAGCAGGGTCTTATCCCACAAAAGGCTCCCATTGTCTAACAAGCTCTTGTCGTTTAAAAGGCTTTATCATCTGACAGGCTCCTACTATTTTTATTCGTTAACTAGGATCTGTTTATTATAAGAATTGAAAGAACTTGTAAAAAAATTTTACACACAATTCACCACCCATTTGCGTGTGTTTGCTTTATCATTTCGTATCAGAGCGAAATTTCACATTTATTGTGTTTTACAGCATATGATAGGTCATGACAAATAACTTAAGAAGCCTTGAAGGATAATCCGTCTCAAAGCCTCCTTACTTCAATAGAAACAACTACTCCTATTGGAAAGAGAGAATGACTATCTATCTTCAGTCGATGGATATCGAAATCTGGCAAGCTATCAAAGCTGTAACTACACCTCTTACTACTGACAACGTAGAAGTGTGGACTGACGGTGATAGAAGAAATGCATAGTTGAATGCCAAAGCAAGACATCATCTAATCTTTGCACTATCTCCAGAAGAGTACGAAAAGATATCCTATTGTTCTACCGTTAAAGAAATATGGGACAAGCTTCAAGTTACTTTTGAAGAAATGAATGAGGTAAAGAAGCATAAAATAAGTCTTTTAATGCATCAACACGAGACTATTTACATGAAAGAGGGAGAAACAATAGACGAATTCTTCGGAAGTTTCAACAATGTCATCACTGCCTTGAAAAACTTAGGTAAGATATATCCAAATGACGAGCTGGTAACAAAAATTCTAAGATCATTACCAAAGGAATGGAGACCTAAAGTGACATCTCGGGAAATTGCAAAAGATCTCGATACAATCTCACTTGATTGCTTATGAGGAAACTTAATGATTCATGAAGCCGAGCTTAGGTGAGATGAAGGATCCCCATACAGAAGAGGAATGGCTCGAAAAGCAATTGATAAATCAAATTCATCAAATGATGATGAAAGTAATATTAAGTTGCAAATAGATGGAGATAACGAATTCAACTTTATGGTCAAAAAATATGCCTGCTTTTACAAAAGAAGTTCTTAAAGAAAAGAGAAGGAAACAAGAAAACTACAACAACAAGTTCCTATAAAAAGGTAGCAGCGACAATAATAATACACAAAATAATCAAATCATATGTTATCACTGTAAGAAGCTTGGACACACAAGATGAGAATGTCCTCTTCTTTAAAAGGACAAGACAAAAAACAAAAAATATAAAACCCAAAAAGCATGCTATGACTACAACTTGTTTAGATGAGGATTTTGATAACTTTGAAGAAGAAAAGCATGAGAAAGTCAGCAACGTTTGCTTTGTGGCCGAATCAGGAGATGATGAAGTATATTATTATAATTCTGATATTGAAATTAATGAATTGAGAGATGCATACCATTACTTATATGATCAATACAAAAAATAACAGTGCAGTATTTCAAAAAGGTTGAGAAGTCAAAAAATAATAATGAATCTTTAAAGAATAAGATTAAATTATTGGAATCAGAAAACAAATATATATATATATATATATATATATATATATCAAATCCTCTGACAATTTTCTTACAGATATTTTAACAAGAGAATGGAAGCAGTTTTAGCAAGTTTAGAAGATGCATTAGCCCAAAAAGAGCTCGAGTTGATAAATCAACAACAGCTTATAAGCACTATTACCAAAGACATTAACCAGCTCAAAACAACCATCCAAGTCCTCAAAAATAATGTAAAACCCGAACCTAGTTCTTCCACTCCAAAACCGGAGCCTTTAAAACCTTCACTCAGCACTCCTCAACAATTTACTCAACCACCACCACAAAGCCAAAAACCTGAAGCACAAAAACAAGAAGACTCTTCTGAAGGGAGGGTGTATGTTATATATAATGGACCAATGGCATCCATTTTTGATGCATGGCACAAAGCTGCAACTCATATAGTCGGACATTCAAGCATCATTCATAAAAGCTTTACCAACCGAGCTGAGGCAGAAAAATCCTTAGCCGAATATCAAAAACAAAATCATACACTTCGACCTCAATATAGCCAAGTCCTTCAAAAACCACCTCCTACACCATCTATCTAGAAAATGCAAGTCCTTGGAAAACCAGTCAATCTCGACCGCATTAATTCTATTCCAAGCAAACAAATTCAGACATAAGCAAAAAGGTTGACCTCAGAAATGTTTCTTGATTGTTTCCAAAACATCAACTCTTGGACCGAAAAACACAAAATTTTTCACTATTATCCCTAAAACCGTGGTCGTTACGGACCAAAAGCCATTGTTTTACCAGAAGCAGACCCATTGACTACCTATTTACTATTTCAAAGTAGTTTAATAGACACACTTTATATCATCAACACTCAAATTCTTTCTGAGTTTCCAGCAGGTTTTATTCAAGCAGTGAAGAACTACAAAGACCGGTTTGCAAAAAACCGAGAGATGTATTTAAAAATTTGGAGCAGCTATCCGATCTTCAAAGCACAAAGCACCATCAATGATGCAGACATTATTATGCCAAGAATGGCATTTATCACTATTGGAGTCAGTCATGGCACCTATCATTTACTAGATGCACCACCAAATCATCCCATAGATTGGGAACTAATTAATCAAATCTCAACTATTTAGAAGGTATCTACATGTAGGCATCTCGAATAGACGAACAATCGATGGTCAGAATTAATTATAAAGGACAACAAGTGTTAATGACATCAGTATATAGACAGCCAATTCAGAAAGATTCCCTCCAAGTAGTTCAACAAGTTATTCAGTCATTCCATCAATTAGAAGGAAATTTCTCAGCACTCAATCACAGCTGGAAAGATGCCATCTGCAGACAAATGCAAGGTCACAAATTACATCATTGCAGTCATTGTCCATTCAGCTCAGAGAACAAACAAAGCGACAACGATTCACTGGACGCTATAATTGAAGAATAAAACAAAAGAATCTGCTTTTATAAAGATGTAGGCCCCAGTGGCTTAAAGCAGTGGCAGAAATGCTCTGCTTTTCTTCTGAAAATTACTTTAACATACTTTTACTGTAGTTTTTCCTTTTGCTTTTTCTTTTTCTGTTCACTTTAGAAAAGTTGTCGGCCATAATGTCGGGCTAGCTGTACATTACTGTTTTTCCTTTTTCCTGAGTCTGTACCTATATAAGGAGGCGTTCTCTGCCTTCTTAGAGAACGAATAAATAATCTCTTCTCTCATATGCTTTCTTTGTCTAGCCGCTTAAGTCAGGAAGACGTCAGGCTTTGAGATCAGGTATGAGAAATCAGTATTGTTTACTCGTCAATCATTTATTAAGTTTAAATCTTTCTCTTTTATTTTCTTATTTATTTGCAGTTATGTCTTTCAGTTATTTTAATTACAAAAGACTTATAAAAATGCTATCGAAGATTCATATCAAAGAGAAGAAGAATTAGAAGATTTACTTCGCGTTTATCATGCACAAAATAAGAAAGCAAACAAGTCCAGAGATGCAAGAAGATATAGAGATCTTTTTGAAACAGCCACTCTTATTAACCAAACCAATCAATTGCTTAAAGCAGTTAGACGAACTAGAAAAGTTCATTGTAGAATGATTCAGAAACTTATCGATTAAATAAAGTTGTTTTCTTTTTTATTTTCATTCTCACAAAAAGATGCACTATTTTGATCTTAAACAATAGATTAATATAGATAGAACAGCAGCAGAAAATCATACATATTGGAGTAATAAAATAAAATGAAAATTACACCAAGCTATCATAGCTAAAGATTCAAGAAAAATAAATAGATATCAACAAAGTTTAGCAATCATAACTCATATACAAAAGGCTAATAAACAACTTTTAAAACAGAATATTAAAGATATATCTCGATTAATTTGTTAAAAATGGAAGATCAATTTATTGCTCAAATAGGTGAAGAAATTTATATGACAGAATTTGAAGGACCTAGAAATCAGAATTTAGCACTCAAAAGATCTTTAGATAAATATATAGAACACTTACATCAAGATTTAATAACACCATATGATAGATCACATATCATAGAATGCGAAAGAAAAATTGAACTTTTAGTCCATATCATTGAAAAATTTAACGAATTCATTAGTAGAGAAAAAATGCTTAATTTATTGTTCTTTCTTCAGATCTGTTTATTCATTATTATATCAATCTTCTTTCATAATTATTCTGTCTTAATAATTTTCTATTTATGTTGTTGTGTTTCATGTTTACCATCATTTCAATTATCTGATTATTTACGTTCTTGTCAAATTTATAATTTTAATCCTCTTTTATTTCAATTCCTTTTAGATAAATTATTTAATCCCGATATAGATTATCATAATCTCGAATAAGATTCTTATCTGTCAAAACTCTAATTGTTGGTTCAACGATTAGAAAACAGATATGAATTGTTCTATTTGTGAAGAATTAAATAATCAAATACAATATACACAAAGAAAACTTGAAGAATATTTAGATCTAATAAGTTATAATGAAAATCGAATTAATTATCTTATATTTATAGGAGTAAATAGAATAGGTAGAAGACCTTATGAAGAACATTTATCTGTTATACACCAATTATATCAATTATATAGTAATTATGTTTTAGCCAATCTTGAAGATATCTTAAGAACTCATCAAATGTATCATCAATGACTACTGATAGCCAAAAAGATTCAACTATATTGGATGTAGATAATTTAGAATTGCATGAAGCTGATGGAATATTCCATGTAGATACTTTATTATCTAATGAAAAGCTTAAACAAATAGAAAAACTCAATTAAATTTAAAAGAAGGACAAGATATTCATAAAACTACTATTTTTAACCGAATAATTAATCGTAAAAATATTATTTATTTTGGAAAAATTATTCATGAAACTCCTATTAATATAGAAAAATGCAATGGTCATATTAGAATAAATTTAATTAATCAAGAACAGATTTATAAACATTTACAAAAAATCCCATTAGAAAAAAGAACAAAAATTGGATATATTCACCTTTCGACAATTCAAATTCTTTTAAAATCTACTTTTCAAGAAGGAATAGTGTAACATCCCGTTTCTATAGAACGGGTCGGACCAGAGAAACGGGTCCAAGTGAGGTAAATAAGAGAAATTAGAAAAACACATCTCATGCTCATGCATTTGTGAACAGTGATATGTGCACACGAAATTATCTGTACATGCATTCATGACAT
>JAOTAY010056616.1:0-19073 GCA_025629805.1 Erythroxylum baracoense | reverse complement strand
CACTATTCACAACTGCATGAGCATGAGGTGTGGTAATTTACCACACCTGGACCCGTTCTCTGGTCCGACCCGTTCTCCGGAAACGGGATGTTACAATTTCTATCAACTTGCAAATAAGAAAATTTATCTAAAGTATTAAGCTTATTCTGGACAATAAGCTAAAGAACGAAGGATAGCTGAGGAGCGAGTGTTGTGTTCCACACAATTTTGTGCCAATCAACTTTGGGACATCTTCTTCTTAAGAGATTCTTGGTAATTTGATTACTTAGAGTCTTGATCGACTACCCTTCCAGTCAAATATATCAGTAGAATTTGGATCATTACCAGCTCTACTTGTGACATCATCAGTACCATGTCTCTTAATGTAAGTAATTGAGTCAAGAAGTGAGAATTAGAGTAGCTTTTATATATTTTCCATATACTTCTACATTGTAGAAAATAAGAGTGTAGCCATCTTATCCACAGTGTGTGTTTATTAAGCAAAATCCACCAAAGTCTCTTGAGAATCAAAGCCTAGTTTGTGGTTTTAATAGGTGAGATGTGCAAGCCACCTTCTTCCTTAGGGAGGCATATATTAGTCCACCTATCCTTTGTTGCATCTTTAGACCCATCCAGATGGCTCCACAAGAAAATTTTATATAAGCAATCTTTCAATACTTTTGATAATGCTTTACAAGATGAATATGTGGGAACTCCAATATATATGCAGAGAATTAAGCACAAAATTTATGAGTTGTAATTTACCAAGAAAGGATAGGGTTATATTCACCTATAAGCTAATTCTTCTCTAAATTTTTTCAATGAGAGGTAAGCATGTTTGGTAATTGAGGCATTTTGTAGTTACTAGAAGCCCCAAATACTTTATTGGATGGCTAGTGGGATACGTACTAGTAACTTATGCAACAAACAATTGGAGATTAGTGGTTGTTTTGGAGAGAAGACAGAGGCTTTTATTGAGATTGATTTGTAACCCAGAGTAGCCTTTAAATTTCTCAAGTAACTTTATAAAAGTGTTGATGGAACTCGTCTGAGCTCTATAAAAAAGAAGGATGTTATGTGTAAACCTAAGGTTAGTTAAAAAATATTTTTGCATTTAGAATGGTATCTAAATTTTGGATTAAACAGCACTTTTTGTTTAATAATTGAGCTAAAGATTTCCATATATATAATGAAGAGATGGGAAGATAGAGGATCCTCCTATGGATGACCCCTGGTAACCTTAATAAATTTAATCGGACTGTCATTTATAAGCGTAAATAAAGTAACAGAGGTGAAGCATTACTTTAACCAATTGATGAAGATATCTAGAAATCCCAAGGTTTGGAACATTATCCATATGAAATATTAGCTAATGTTGTCGAAGGACTTATGAAAATCGATTTTCATTGTATAATTAAGAGCATAACTGGAACGAGAGTAGCCCTTGAGCAGTTCTTGGATAATAAGAATGTTATCTCCAATATGAAGTCAGGAGTTTGGCCTTTAAAGAAGAAGAAGCAGAAGTTCGCACCACTTTTATAGAAATCATGGGTCATTGTGTCACAAAGTAGCCATCTTTATAAGTAAAGCAATGATTAGACAAATAACAAAAAAATGAGTTCGGAATAATTTTCATCTTGACTTTTCATCAATGATTACCATAATTAGCGAAAACACATATTTTAAGATTTTATAATTTATTTTGTTTTTTATACAACACTATCACATTTTAATAAATTTTTTTGAAAATCATAACTAAAAACATAGGGAAAAATAAAAATAGAAAATTTCAATTTTTTAATTTTATTGTATTTTTTAATTTTTAAAAACAATAAATAACAAAAATATAGACCAAACGAGTTTTAACTTTTAATAAGTTGTTTTTGTCCTTTTAGCCACCATAACAAAAGTCGTAGTTTAAAAAGGGAAATAAACAACTCCTAAATTTTTATTTAAACATTTCTTTAATTATTAAGATATAGACAAAATATTTTTAAAATACATGAGAACCTTCAAATGTTGGGTTTGGATAACTTTCTGAGCACGAAATCTTCAATTAGTCAAGCTATATATGCGAAAGTTCATAGCAATTTCTACATTGGAAAACTCTTTAGATTACAACCGGTGTCTAAGAACATACAACTATGTTCAAATCAGAGACAATGATAATGAGAGACAATGATACAATCTTACACCTGTAGCCTTAAATTTTGGTTATAATGATGGTTCTACTTTGTACATGTTAATTATTAATGTCAACAACCCAGAAAAAAATAAATGTAGTTGGTTAGAATAACACAACCTATGTTAGACCTTTAAGTCCAGACTACAGGCTCGTGTAATTGTTGGCAAGCCTTGGGCAATGCTTGGCATGCAGGTCAACATGAGGAAGGCATGTTGATGTGGGAACAAGGTGAAGTCTTATGAGTTGACAAGCAAAACATGAGGAACTTGCGAAGTAGGCGAGAGATGTGGGAAGTATCAGTAAAGATCTCGAGGTTAGGTGACATTCGATACACGTGTGCACGTGTAGACGTGCATTGGCAGAAATCTTCAACAAGACATAAGATTCGAATGTAAGGTCGCGCAGAGTTGGCAAACTAAGTCATGCTAGACTCGAGGGTGTGCAAAGGCACTTGACTTCGATGACGCAAGTCAAAGGTATGTAAAACATGCGAGGTTTTATACTAGCTCAGATTATGACTTGTACTTAGTCATAGAGTGACAAGACTGCACCATGAGTGAGATTTATCATGGAAGATGAACTTGTCCATAGACGTGCATTGATGGACTTATATGCAGATAGGACTTGGTGAACGTATCAGTAGTGACGTGGAAACTATGAGTGATATGACACGTGATGATATGGCGGTTAAGATTTTAGTAGATGAACATTGGCTTTAAAAGATAAAGTTTATATGTAACGATCATCTAAAGATAGAGAAGATCTTCATGGATAAGGATAATCATTCCTAGATAGTGTGGTATTTTATCTTGTTAATGTGATGTAACTTAATCCTATTAGATAGAGTCCTAATTAGATGGGGATGTCATCTATTAGTTAGATTGATGTAATCTAATTAGGATAAGATAAGCTAAGATTGTGATATTAGCTAGTAGAGTTCTACTAAGAAGCTTATTCATCTAGAGGAGCCTATAAATAGCTCATTAGAGTGAGAGCTATACATAGAGAGAGAGAGAGATTCACTCTTTGAGAGAAATCACTCAGAGGAGAGAGCTTTGAGAGTTGAGAGCTTTTGGGGGTTTCTCATTGTAAGGGCTTCGAGTAGGGAGTTCCTTGTAAGGGCTTTGAGTAGGGAGTTCCTTGTGAGTGCTTCAAGAAGGAGGTACTTGTGTCTTTTGTTAACATTTTGTTAAGAGATAATAAAAGAGTAGCTTCGGCTATATATATATATATCTTGTTACTTTCTTTACTCTATTATACACTTGTGTACGCGTGAAGTGTTCGAGGGCTAACAAAATTGTTCGATGACATTCACGTGAGAAGGCTAAACCTTGCTTAATCAGACTGAAGTGGGATTGCCGCACGAAGGTGGGCGCAACTTGTGGTGAAAGTTCGAGTCCAAAGTAAACCTTTGTGGCAGCCTATTTGTCACACGGGATCCTCGTTGCCTATTCCAACCTTGTCCCTTTATTTTTGTCCATACATTTATATGAATCACCTACATGATTGGAAATGGGGAGGGAAATTCAAAGAAATTATACACCCACCTACGAGATGACGACATCAATGAATTTAGTATCCTCCTTTCATCTCTTCTGCTACTCCTTTTTTATACAGAATAAGACGACCTAGGTAGATGGATATGTGTAGGAAAATTCAAATTAATTATAGATCCACCCACGAGGTGAAGACATCAGTAACTTGAGCATCACCATTTCTTCTCTTGCACCTGAGTTTCCTTTCCAAATTGCAATCATCCTATGTGGGGACCGACAATTACTTTGCTACTACATTATTTGCCGCCTAGAATTTAGGCGTGGCAACCAGACGATTCAAATAATTCTAAGATCACACTTATAACTAATGTTATGAATACTGGCCGATAATGGGATTAGAGTTAGTTCTACAGTGATACAATAACATTATTAGACAATACTAAATATCATTTTGAGTAATTTTTAAATACATAAAATAGTTTTAAAATTTTTTAAAAAATTACAATAGTCCTTTAATATATTGTATAATATAATATATAATTTTAGACCAATTATATCTCTAAAAATCTTAATAATAGAAATTTGAAATAACAAAAATCTATTTATTTTTGTTATTATTACTTTTCACATATTCACATATAAATAATAGCTACAATTAATATAAAAAGATCGTTTATTCATTATACAAATATAAAATTAAGGATAATACAAAATATTTAAAATATTATAATTTCATCATATAATAAATGATAATTACATCAAAATATCAGATAAAAAGAACAATAGATATCTATTACAATTTACAAAGAAGTTCATGCTAAAAAAATAGCAAACTAAAAGTGAAACTTGAAACAAAAATATTTACAATTATATTTGTATTAAATATACATAATTGAATATACACATCAACTGTAACTGAAATTAAAAGAAATGGAAAAATAAAAATTTGGAAGTTCAATCAATCAAATTCTCACTCAAATTGTATTGGCTCAATTCTCATTTAATACAAAATCTTCATCAATATGGGGGGCCACATCGTCACCATCATTCAAATTTATTGCACCAAATGACATGCCAATAATTTCTCATCCAAGATTATCTTCCAAGTCACTCTCATCTATCAAACCTGGTTCTTTAGAAATGCAATTTGCTAAAAGATCGATATGGTCAAGGCAAATTAGATCTATAGAACTACTTGTTTTATTAAAACTCCTAGTAAATAAATAAAATAAAATAATTAAAAATAATAAGAAATAATATCCAACTTAATAATGATAATAATATACCTCTCCCGAAGATTTAAATTATAAATAATATCCAACTTAATAATGATAATAATATACCTCTCTTGAAGCTTTACATTATATTGAACAAAAACCAAGTTGTTTAATCTTTTATGCTTTAATATGTTCCTTTCTTAGAATGGATAAATTCAATTGTACTCCAATTTCTTTCATACCATGTTACACTAACACATTAGCTTAGAATTCAAATTGCAAACATTTGTAATTGTGAAACATAACTTACAAATTGGTCCCACCAAGAAATTGTTAGTTAACAAAAGTAGCATTATAAACAAAATAAAGTTATGATTAATTTTCAGCAGGTAATAAAGTAAAAAAACATATTTGGATTAACTTTATAAAATATATATACCTGGATTAAGTTTATTTGTTTGACGAACATCAATTAACATCCCAAAATCACCATAAACATATTTAATCTCCATTTTTGAGCTTTGGAGATTTTGTGTCATCTCACAGGCAATAATTGTTGTAATAGTTAATAGCATTCTCCTATTAACTTCATCTTTCTTTGTAAAACTTTGTCTAAAATAGACACTAGGATTTAAAAATGCCCCAGTTGTAAACAATGTAGAGTAAAGTTGCCTTTCTCATCTCTCATTGATAACTATAAGATAAGGTACATACAAAGAAGGCCTATTTATCATAATGGCCTTGATTGCTTTCTTCTCCCTCTCTATTAAATCATAAAAACAACCTATTATTACCTTCTCTTCACTATTAGCCACACAAAGCATCTTCACCAAAAATTCACAAACTCGGATGACAAATTAACATTAGGAACAAAATTTATTATCTTTGAATATAATTCTAGAATCCTCCAATCAAACATTAGACCTAGCACCTTGAAATGCAACCTACTTATCAATTGTAAACATTGGCCTCAATTTCTTCTTTATCAGAATAAAATACTAAAGTGATAAAATTTTTTTTACCAATCTTGTAATAACAAGATAACATAAATTCCTACCATTGGTAAAATACTTTCTCATTAAATTTAGGACCTATGTATGATTGTAGATGAACTTAGTCCCTTTTCTGCTTTTTTTGCATAGTCTCTTCAATGATAAGAAAATACCTAGCATCTCTTACATTTTCCAACATTAGATTAATACAATGTGTAGTACCAGGAATCCATATAGAGAATTAGACTTGCTTTGTAATCTTTTTCCATCTACTTTATAAGCAAAATCATTGTCAGTAATGAATTGAACAATATTTTGTGGCCTAACTTCATTCACAAATTCATCAAATATTTGAAATAGAGTATCAACATTCCTAACAAGTCTAGATATATCAATAAACTTTAAAAAAAATTGTCCCCACTAAAGAATAAACTAAAAAATTAATAATAGGTTTATGTATTTTATTTATCTAATCATCACATATGATTGAACACCTATAAGTAGCTCAAGTCATTCTTCTTTCATCCAAATAAATTTTTATTTCATAAACAGAGAGCTATTTAGAAGTTTATATCTATAGTCATCAATTTAAGGAGCTCTGTTTTATAGACCATAGGAGGTAATAGCATCCACCATAATCTAATAATAATAAGATTTGGCAATATTGAATGCTTTATCTTAATCATACCCACCATCTAGCCATTGCCTTGTCCACACTATGAACCGCTTCTCTATATTGTAAAGCACTATAGATTGAAGGCTGAGCTATAAGATTTGATCGTGGTGCAAAAAAAATTAAATACATGTCTTTTTCTTTTCCTAACATTTGGTGCAACATTTCCTTCTTATTGCTTAGGAATACCACCTTTAACATCCTTACCACCATCCTAACCACTAATAAAAGAAATTCCACTTCCAATTTCATAGTTCAATCTTTTCCTTCTATCTTTCTCATGCTAATAATCTTCAAAAAAAAAGCCTTCATTTGCAATTTCAAATTATGACTCACTTCCTTATAAGGATCCATATTATTTGGATCCCAGTTAAATGCTCCTTCAATCTGGTGATTCCCTGACCTTTCAAATGCTTGTTATAATACAAACAAATATTGTGGTTCTTTATTTTAGGAAGTAATCTAGTATGAGCCCAAAATGGAGCAATGAGTTTTCTTATACTTGATGCGACTGAATTATCAGGTTTACTTGAACTTTCCTCCATTTATTTGTAAAAATAAATGAAAATATATATGAAAATTAAGTTAATAATTTCGTTTCAAAATCAAGTTATGTATAATAACAGGAAGGAAAAAAGAAATAACAATTTCTCAACAATCATATAATGTGTGTGTGTGTGTGTTTGCCTATATGTGCTAATAACCTTCACAAACTTATAGAAATGATTCCTTAAGAAAATTTGATGATTAAGCACATTTATATCCAATAAAGTCTTATATTTCTTAACCTCCACTTCAAATATATACATTGATTGCTACACTTTCACAATTATATTCCATTTTGTGTGATTAATAATTTAAATATAAATTCATAACTCATGACCATAACCCATTTTATGTAATTAAATAATTATACTACAAAGTAACAATTATAATCATTTTATATGATTACATAATTCAACCATAACTCATAACTATAACTTATTTTATGTGATTACATAAGTTAACCATAAACTCCTAAGTTATATCTATAACTCAAGTTATTCAATCACATAATTCAACTATAAAGTCATAAATATAACCCACTTTTTTAATTATATGATTCAAACATAAACTCACATCTATAAACTACTTTGTATGATTACATAAATTTGTAACAATAACTCTTGTTCTATGATTACATAATTTAACTACAAACTCATAACACTAACTCATTTTTTGTGATCTAACTATCATAAACTCATATCTTTAACTTAATTTGTGTAATTACATAATTTAACTATCAATCAACTAAATCATTTTACGTATTATAAAATTTAATTTATAATATATTTTTTAATTTACAATAAAGATAAACAATTAATTCAATATTTCTCAAATTCCATAATCCAAACATCACAAATGACAAAACATATCCAAAATTTCCAAATACATTCTATATAAGATCCTCATTCGCATTTCTTAATTTTGAAAATTCAGACAAAACAAACACATCTTCCAATATCTAACTATCCTCAATTTCCACAATCCAAAGTCTAAGCTCCAAACACTTGTATTATTTATGACACAATTATAATTCATTCACACACACAACAACTACTTAAGTAGCTCAACACTCATCAATTGGCATATCATAAATCAACTAATCAATGCTCAAACACATTACGCATAATTCAACTGTTCAAGGTTCAAGCACATTACATTTCAACATTTAGATTTTTTCTAAATGCATTTTGCAACCTTGAGGCCTAAAGTTTATAGCTCCACTTAGTGTCAGTGAGGCCGGATGGTATTGGTGACTTAATAAGGCAAGTTAGGTGACTAAGGAGTGATTATCGTAAAGGACAGGAGGAGTTGTTGGCTAGTTGCTTGGCTGCAAGAGAGCAAGGATGAGGCAACTGAGGAGGAGGTGAGACCATTAGAGAGGGTGACACAATTTTGCAAGCTAAAGAGGGTAAGGTGAAATGAATGCAGTTGCATCGTAAGTGTAGCCCCCCACTCTTATAAGGCATATTCCTGAACACGCCGATGGTATTCGAGAACATACTCTATAAGGGTGGCGTGTTATAACAGTCAAACAATCATACTCATAGCAAAATTTTTCGAACATCACATACTATTTTAGAAAAACAATGATCATTTTTCAGCCCATTATATTCAAAAACATTCTCAGTCATAAGTTACAAACAATTAACACATCATCATATATATATATTCTCATAATTATTTGGGCCTAATACAAAAAATTTCTAGTTATGCAATCAATACACTTTTAAATTCACAAAAATGTTGTACAATATTTACAGAATATAATTTTAAAATACAAAAGAAAGACTATAGACATATACAGGTACAACTGACCCCGACTTCCAACTCTTATCCGAATACAATGGTTAGACTCCAGTTGGTCCAACTGGGTATCTCCTTTGAGCTTGAAAAATATGTTGCAAATTTTGAGGTGAGTTTTGTGAACTTAGTAAGCTGACCATCCTCAATGACTCACTCAATTCACATAACACATCAATTCATGTAATCACGTAATTCACATCATTTCACAAATCAACATATTGAATCACATACACTTTATATTCGCTTAATTCATATTTCAAATTCAGAAATCATTTAAAATGTTTATTTCAATCATTTAAATCATACATATCAAATGTATATGCAATGCCGATGAGACTCACTTTTAATTGTTACTGTTATGACTGAGTGCCTGTAATTGTCCCGTATATATTATGGATACCGGGCTCACTAATAACTATCCCTTATCTAATGGGGATACAAGGCTCATTATACATAGTGGGCCAAAGGCTTTTACCACATTCTGAGCTTTAAGCTCTTTTTCACTTTCTGAGCCTTAAGCTCTTTTTCAGTGGCTACTCTGATCACAACAACCTTTATCTTTTCATGTATTCATGTAATGAAATGCATCACATTCACATATATTCAATCAATCGTTTGATTTCAATTTCACATTCACATTCACATTTATCATCGGACCTGGGTCCGACATTCAACAATAATGTTGAGAATCTCATATTCACATTCACATTCACATTCACATTTTTTATCTGATCGATGTCCAGCATTCAACAAGAATGTTAAGTATTAATTATTTAGTCAAATTCCAATGATTTTTACATGCATCAAACACCTAGGACATTTATTGTCCAGAATCAATACATTCACATCACATAATTCAATACATAATTTTAAAACATAACAAACAATAAAAGTGAGACCATCTAGGTTAACTCATAGTATGCTCCAGATTAGTATTAGCTTCCATGATTTGGAAACTACTGGATGCTGACGTTCTAACCTGTATATCAACATCATGCAATACACATATTGCACACATATTATTAATTACGCAATCATATAAACATTCAATTATACACATATATATATGTTTGTGTGTAATGTATAATGCATGCTCATATTGACAATCCTAGGTATATATCCTTTATTCACATCTCATAATCATTTAATAACATCATTCTATCATTCTTTAATACTTAATGCACTTTACTCACTTTACTCACCTCATTCATCATTGGCTAGGTCACTTAAGATCTCATTCAAGCCTAATTACCTCATATGGAAGCACCCTAACATTGGTTGGTTTAAACTTCACTCAAAAGAACACTCTTTTTCTCCATAGGCCTTGCCAAGATTGTGATGTCCCTGCCACAATCATGATAAAAACATTTTTTAGCTAGGCCACGATCGTGGGTTGATGCCACGATCGTGACAGAAACTTTATTTTGTCAAGCCACGATCATGCCCTGCATTTTTCTTCCTTCATCCACACGAATTTAACACTTGTACAAACATTAATTCTTCTCCAAAATTTCCAAAATTCAAACACATTAATGCAATTTCATTTCAGCTAATTATACTACCCATTTATTGCATTAAACTCTCTAACCTCTACTCATTTGATTCAACATTTCCTACTTAACCTCTTCATTCATAAAAGTCTATTCTTTTTCCATGATTCCTCATTCACAAAGCATCAACAATTCATTCACTAAGTTATATCCTTATTTAACACTCTAAACATTTCATATTTAGATGCATTGGCATCAAACATCCTTTTGCTTAAAGTATAACATCAAGATCAATCAAAACTTATCACACATTTAACTAACTTTTTCAACATCAAATTATGCTCCTTTTAAGCCCCAATTAAGTCCAAAAGCATCATAGTTCTATACCTCATCCTTAATTGGTTCAACCATTGCATGATCAAAACATTACCATGAAAAATCACTACCCTTGCCGAGATCGTGACAAAAACTAAGCTCCCATTTATCTTGCAATTTTTCCAGTTTTTCTTAGGACAAAGTTTTAGGTCCGTCTTGTATGACCATTATGACCTAGAAAATGAGGTATTTAGGTAACAACTTCTTCTAAACAAATGTTCCTATATGTCGTAAGTTTCTAATTAAATAAAATGCATGCAGTTTTGTTTAGTATTCTGCAATTTATACCTAAAATACTACAGACTATTCACATACGACAGCAGCACACAGTTCTCAATTTCAAGCCAACTTTCAAGACCCTTAAGAACATAATTCGAATTGACTTCCTTCATGAAAATTGTAGCCATATGTCGCTATTTTAATATAAACTAAAAATCATAACATTTGGATATTTACATATCAATATATGGACAAAATACAGATGTATGTTCAGTGAAAACACTCCATCTAACATACTCTAGCACACTTCATCTTCATTTTCATCTTAGTTAACCTCTTTTGCTTAGTCTATCATTTCTACTTAAGTTCCTCATCAAAATCACTTCAATTACATATCAATAGTTCCATAAAAAAAATCATACTTTATTATTCATGAATCATACAAAAATAAAGATATAAACACATTCATTTCTTCATGATCATTTTATCACCAACTATCATCATATACGCTTATATTTAGACAACCCATGAAGAACAAAGTTTAACTTACATGTTTAGCTCCAAAGCTTCTTCAAATCATCAAATAACCTTAGCCTCCAAGCATCAGATGATTATCATTAACAAGGGGGTAGGTTAGGTTTTCTTATGGTAAGATGATGAAGATAATAAAATGGAAGATGTAAATGAGGGATGAAAGCAAGGTGCAACGTTAATGAAGTTTGGTGAAGAAAAATTCATAAAGGAGAAGAAGAAGAAAGCAACGAAGAAGATAAAAGTTTGAATTAAAATGAAACACAAGGTAAAAGATAGTCTTTCACCATAAGCATCGTGGGTTAAAACAAGTGCTACGGCAAGTGACACTTATCACTTACCACATGTCACTTTCTCATGGTCCTCTTTTGGTCTTTTAAAATAACTAATCTATTTGTCTCCTAATTTTAATCCAATTGACTCCCAATTTTAAATGACATGTGTCATTAAATCCCAATATCATATACCAATTATTTCTTTCGTCACTCGTCACTTATTTCTACTACCATTTATCAATTATCCTACTACTTGGCATTTTTCCTAGTCTATAAATATCCAAAATTTTAGAAAAATCTCAAATTTCACCAAAATTTTCTAAATCACTAATTATACACACCAACTAAATTTTCAAGACATATAATCCACATTTCACATCATAATTACATTTATAAATCAATTATACCTAGAATTTGTCAAATGAGTGCATAAAAATCATTATAATGTGTGCAAAAATTAAAATTCACATGTGTGTATGCTAATATTATGTATGAGTATGAAATGAATTTTTCTACTCTCTCTCATTGCTATTTCTCATATATGGTATTCCTGGGCTCTAACCTTTAATATAGGAATGGGATGTTACAGTAAGCAACTAGGGCAATATGATGTAGATGGTTACAAAACTATAACAGGATGACCACTGAGAGTGAGAGTAGAGAAGTGGGATGAGAGATTGAGAATGGGAGGTTGAGAGCAGACAACAGAGGTACAAATGACAACATTGAGGGTCATGTAAGTTTAGGGTTATTTTTTCAAAATTACATTTTAGTCCTAAATTTTTAAAAAATACAATCCAGTCTAATTAGTGACAGATATTTCAATACCAAACAATGTGAAATCATAGTACAAATTTACTAAATATTGTACCTTTTTTAACAGACACAGTAGGTGTCGAATAGTACCATCTAGTGCAGTACGATACCTATAACTCTACTTATAACAACATACTTAATACGAAATGGAAATATAATCCATCAAGTCCATCAAACCCAGGGAACCTAGGGGGATTTAACTAAAAACCACTTTTTCCACATCTCCTAGAATAAAAGGTTATATGGGGGAAGTTGCAATTGCTTAAGATATTTGTTCAGCCATACAAGATTTCCAAGTTGTGATTGAAGAACTCAATGAGCCTACGGTTTTGAAGAACTACTTAAAAGCTCTTTGCATTAATTTATCTTGTCAGTGAAACACATTACCATCCTCATTTGTAAGAGTACTAATTCTATTAAAATTCCTTATAGATTAATCTATGAAAGAATGAGCAATTGTTTTCCCTCTCCTTTAATCATAAAACTTTAGCTTTTTATTTGAGCAAGGAGTTTTGGACAATCAAGGCTCATTCATACTCTAACATTGCACTTTTCTCTTCTCTTATATGTAAGGGATCTCCAGACTTAAGATAAAGCTTCTTTTAAGTTAACCTTAGACAATTGGCAGTAATGGTTAAAGAATTATAAGTTTTACTTTCCTATTTTTGATTAAGAAATTTAAGTTATTTGATCTTATCCAATTTTGCATACCAATAAAAGTCTTACTACCCTAAACTTTGTATAATAAGATTTTAATTATAGCATCCTCGAACTGTTCCATCTCCATAAGACAGTTGTAAATTTGAAATCGAGCTTTCTTAATCATTTTTGTAAGATATTACTCACTAAAATTAGATAATGGTTTTAAAAGGATAGATTAGCAAAGAAGGCTCTACTATAGAAATCTCAGTATCTAATCTTTAATTAAAAATGCTCTATTTAATTTCCTTTTGATGAGCCAACTTTCCCTTTGTTACTCTATGTGTAAAAGAAATGCTCTGATTTAATGCCTGTGACATATAGCTCTTTGACACATTCTCTAAAGTCTTCATCAAAATTCCTTAAGTTGGTGTTTCCCTCAGCTTCAAAATTGTATAAGATACTATTAAAGTCAACTATAATTAACCAAGGTTCATCTATAGGAGCTTTGAAGTTTTTGAGGTTTTCCCATAAGGTACTCTTATGAAATAAATGGTTAGAATCATACACAAAAGAGATAATAACATCAGTATTCTCATTAAGAAGTGTAGTAGATATATGAATTACTTGAATAGTCATTCTAAGAGTACTAAGTTGGATTTTGTTGTGGTTACCAATCATTATCCTTCCAAAGTGGTGATATTTATAATTTGATCATTTTCTAGTTAATTGAAATGAATTTGAGCTTCTGACATTTCTCCTCTTTCAATTTTATTTCTGAAAGACCAATAAGAATTTGGTTTTATCTTTTTTAACTGATTTTGAAGCATAAGTTGCTTCTTGGGGTTGCTAATCTTCCTAACATTCCACGATAATATAAAAACGTGATTAGTTAAGGATTCTCGAGCCCTTTACCTTGTTCTTTTTCCTCGTGCTTCTTCTAGTTAACAACTTAAACTCCTTTAAATTATGAGGATTAGAAGAGCTCAGTTTATTCATCCTTTTGTTACCCTTAGTTAAGGTAAAATCCATATTATTACAATTCTTGTTCTTATAATGAGAATGTATAGAGAGCCCTACACTATACATCTCTTCCATTCCATTGCTAAGGCCAATTTTTTCTGATATAGTCTGTTTTTTGGCCAAAAGTTGTAACATGATTAATACTAGTCTCCTTAGTAAAATGCTTAAGGGTTAAAGTTAAACTTGAGACTATATTCCTTAGACTTTAAGAGATAAGGGGCTTTCTTTTTAGGTTTCATTAATATTATAAGCTCTATATAATGACCTTTTTTTAGAAACATCCTAGTTGGATTTTAAGATTTACCTTGGTTTGCAAGTAATGATCTTTATTAATATGATACTTAAATTGTATCCTCATGCAAATTGTCATCAACTCTAAGTTAAGTGTATCATTATGTTGATGTGTCCTTTATAAACATACTTGTCATCTCATAGACATAACGTATTATATTTGCGTTTTATTATCAAAATTAAGAAATAGTAATTGATTTAATGTCATATCCTAAACTTGAAGAATGCAACCAATATATAAGGTTTAAAATTATTAAAGTGGTATCAAATCTTTAATATATGTCTAAAACTTGATAAAAATGTAATGATACCTCCTAAAAAATCTACATAAAGGCATACTCTATGATCAAATTATATCAATATCATAAGAATTCTTATATAGCAAACACAACAGTAATAGAAACATTTTTTATAATTATTTGTACAATCATAAAGAGTAAAATACAAAATAAAGAAAGAAAGAGTGCACTAGTAGCTAAAAATGGAGAATTAAGAAGGTAAAAGCACTAATATCGAGCTCGAGAAGATAATCAATTATTATGTACTTATCTTTGCAACAAACAAACAATAAAGAAAGGTAACATCTAATTAATCATAAGAAAATAAGGATAATTTACTTACGCTTTTTTTTTATGAAGTTTGATGGGTAGCCTTTACCAATTATATAAGAAAACAACTAAATCCACATACCATAGCAAGTAACATATCCTTTAGAAAGAATTTATCAAAAATCTGTAAATCATATAAAAAGTGAAACTAATCTTTGAAAAGTACAGCTTTCTAACCTCCCTTTTCAACCTTATAACTCCATCCTTTTCTAGAAAACCTCATTTAAAAATATCATAAAATTCATTCATAAATAAATGGCCAAAATGATCATACAAACATAATCTTTATATCCAAACTTTTCTCCTTCCAGAATATGTATGTACCCTTCACCCAAAACTTACACCACCAATATAAAGCTCTTGGATAAGATTTAGGGGTCATTACCCTCTGAATTATAAGACCTAGTATTTAAATTTTGTCATCATTTTCATACCATAGAAATCTCATTCCAAGGAAAATCACAATTAATATAATGTACTTTCATCATAAAAATTCATATGAAATGAAAATAATCAATTCCACTTGAACATCTCAAAAAAATATAAAAATATTATCTAACCATTAGAAAATCACCATATAAATCTATCCCTTTTTATTTTGTGAAAACAAGAGGTTAAAATTGATAAAGCGTTAAAGGAAAAGTTTTAATTATATAAATTATTTCAAATAATACTTTTGTTGAAAGAAAAATATAACAACTTAATATTTGTCACAACATCGATGTCTCCATGGAGCTCTTATGTGGCTCCAAGAATTTGTAATAATCACAACCAAATACTAATGACACACATCCCAAAGGTATTGAAATTGAAAGAAAAAATCTATTATAATTCATAAAGTACAGTCCTCTAACCTATATGCAATTAATAATTTAACTTGTGATCCGTTTGGTTCCACTTCTATTTTTCTATTGTAGTTTTTAGTTTTTATTTTTTGGTTGAAATTTCTAATATAAAAACTGAAAACAAAAGCTAGTTTGCTTGAGATTTGTAATAAAAAACTAAAACTAAAACATATTTAATTTTATCATCATGTTTCTATTTTTGTAATTATACTCTTATGTTAATAATTTTAATATAATATATTATGTTTTTAAATTACTTAAGTGTCATTATAGCTAAAATTAAAATATATGCAAATTAATATAATTAAAAAAATTTACACACTAACTTTATATAATAAAATTCTATAAATTATAAAATTATATTAAGTCATTCAAATTAATAGAAGATGTCCATTATATTATAATTCTTCAAAACATAATAGCACTATTGTTTACAAAAAGAAACATAAATCAATTTGAACTAATATAATCATTCTACTTTTGTCTAGCAATTTTTTTCACTGCTAAAACATACTTTGAAGTTGTGCTGGAGTGATATTATACACCACTAAAGAAATTGCATCTTCATTTTTAATCTCTAATTGTCTTTCATTTTCAGCACAATTGTCAAATAATTCATCCCTTTGTTCATACATTATAATATAATTATGTATAATACAACAAGCAATAACGATGTATTTTTGTTTCTTTATGTTATAACTCGATATGTTTTTAAGTATAGGGAATCTTGCTTTTAGAATACCAAAACATCTTTCAATAACATTTCCTAATGAATGATGCCTGTAGTTAAACAATTCTTCTAGACTTTGAGGTCTTCCTCTTCCTCTATAATCTCGTAAATGATATCTCTCACCTTGTTATGAAGAAAGAAATCTAGGCACATTTGTGTAGCCTGAATCAACCAACTAAAACTTACCTATCATATAAAGAACATAATATTAAGTAAAAGATATTAAAAATGAATCATAATTATTTTTTTAATTAAAATAATATAATACCTTGTGGAGGTATAGGAAATTGATTTGTTGGATTTGTCACTATTTCTAAAAGAGTTCAATAGTCATTTGCAGTACCTTCCCATCCAGCCATTACAAAAGTAAAACTGATGTCAAATGAGCAACAACACATCATATTTTAGGTTAGATTAATTCTTTTACCCCCTGTATGGTATTTGTTCATCAGTCAGAATATGTGTATCAATATGTGTACCATCTGTTGCTCTTATACAATCCTAAATATTAAAATATATATTAAAATAATTATTAATCATATGGACATAATTGAAATAGTAATAAATATAGGAATGTACCTAAAAATATGGAAAGAATTTTGAATTATTTTGAATCTTAGGAAGTGTATTAGTAAAGGATGGTAGAGTAATGACTCTTTTTGCAAGATGACTAATTACATATAAGACTTTGCAAAAGTACTTCAAAATTTTCTAGGTCGAATGTTGAAAACATTCTGCATTAACTCTATTTATCTTATTTTGTCGTATATTCATTAAGAAAATTGCTACTTATTCCTTTACAGTGAAATGACTTGTTGCGTTTAAGCCTTGTAAACCCTTTAGCTCATCACATAAGCTCAAGAAGATTATCTTTCTCATTCTTAATTTTTCATAAATCCTTGTAAGATTCCCATTCAAATGTTCTAATATCCAATCATGACCTGCTAGAACAAAAGTTCTACATAATTTCTTTTGTAAATGAAAATATGTATTCTCTCTCCTAGCTAAAGAAATAACAATTACCTTCTTTAGTTCATCATTAGAATCTGATTCAAAATCTGATAAGAAATCTATGTACTTACAATGCCAACATTAAATAATTAATAAACATTCAATCAAAAGTTTTAATCAAATTTATACAAAATATTGATACAGAACATAGACTTAACATTAAGTCACACATTTATACAAAACTCAAACTTAAAATGTTCAAACTATGGAATAGTGCTTAATATATCAATGTTAACTTAATAAGAATTCGATATGAAATAACATGAAAATATAACTAAACTGACATTGTCCAATAAAACTTCCTTGTATCTATCATCTTCATAAAAATATCTCTATAAAGTGGAGAATCAAGTAAAGCCTTCATATTTTTTCCATATTGTATATCATAAATACCCAATTCATCTAAGGAATTCAGACATTCTATCATTATGTTAGACTCTTAAGATCTATTCTATATAGTGGATGATGTTTCACTCAGTTTTTTCTTAAGTAAATCATTCTTTTTTTTATTGCTCACCATTTATAAACAAGACCTCTTCTGCAATGTTAGAATGTATCTTCTTTGCCTTCTTATTATTAGGAGATTTCTTTCTCCTAAATGGAGAACTTATATCTTGATCTCCTTTTTCATTATATGAGCAATCTTTAAAAAACATCATTTCTATGTTCCTCTTTTGTACTATTTGATGGAGATTGAGTTGATGAATGTGCATGTAATCCAATTGCATTAGTATCTTAAAAATATGACAAAAGTATGAATATTCCTTACATCCTTTTTTCTTGAATCTGTGAGCCATTTTATGTTCCTATAATGATGAAAAAGAAACATGAGAATATATATTGTATAATATGATATATTAATAAAACAAAGACATATTTGACCTTAAATACGTTTTCCCAACATTCATTTGTAGCCTTAACTTCACTAGTAAAGGAGTTGTAATTGATTTCTTTGAGTAAGTTCTTGAAATTCTTCAATGTATCCTTTAATCCGTTATACTTATTCTTCAATTAAATATCAACATGCTTAAAATTCTTCAACCTAACCCTTAATTCATTATACTTATTCTTTAATTAAATATCAATGTACTCCTTATTGAATTTTTTTGAAGACCTGCCTTAATATTCTTCTAACCAGATTTGGAATAGTCATTCAATTTCCCTTATTCACTTCTTCAACCATCAAGGAGATTAAATACATCTTTATAGTATCATTCCGTACCCTATCTTTTTCATTTATTTCGACATAATCTGCTGGAACCCCTCCCCGGGCGGGTCCACGGCCCGACGTCTTACGTGACATCTGGACCCGTGGCCCACGGGGGAGGA
>JAOTAY010056606.1:0-19074 GCA_025629805.1 Erythroxylum baracoense | reverse complement strand
TGTCACTATACATTTATACACTCCTAAACATGGCAATTTACCAATATACCCTTCCTATTGGTGAGGGGATGTTACATGGGCACCTTCAGTAGGGAAAACAGCCCGTTGGCAAACCTTCGGTGGGTAAAACAGTCCGTTGGCAAGGCCGCAAGGTACTTTTGGTGGGAAAAATAGCCCATTGGGCAACTTTCGGTGGGAAAAATAGCCCGTTTGCACCTTCAGTGGGAAAAACAGGGCATTGGCAAACCTTCGATGGGCAAAACAACCCGTTGGCACGGTCGTAAGGCACTTTCGATGGAACAAACAGCCCGTTGGTACACCTTTGGTAGTTGAAACAGCCCGTTGGCATGGCGGCAAGGCACTTTCAGGAGGAAAAAAGCACGTTGAGCACCTTCGGTGGGAAAAATAGCCCATTGGCTCACCTTCGATGGGCAAAACTGCTTGTTTGCATAGCCGTAAGGCACTTTCGGCGGGAAAATAGCCCTTTGAGCACTTTTGTTGGGAAAAAATAGCCTGTTGGCACAGCCGTAAGGCTCTTTCAGTGGGAGAAATAGCCATTTGTCCACTTTCGGTGGAAAAACAGCCCGTTGGCAAGGCCGCAAGGAACTTTCGGCGGGAGAAACAGCCCCTTGGGCACTTTCAGATGGAAAAACAACCCGTTGGCACACCTTCGGTGGGAAAAATAGCCCGTTGAGCACTTTCATTGGGAAAAAACAGCCTGTTGGCACAGTCACAAGGCTCTTTCGGTGGGAGAAATAGCCCTTTGGCCACTTTCGATGGAAAACAGCCCGTCGGCACACCTTCGGTGGGAAAAAAAGCCCTTTGGGACTGCCACAAGCCACTTTCGGTGGGAACAACAGCCGTTGGGCAACTTCAATGGGAAAACAGACCGTTGGCACACTTTCGATGGGAAAAAAAGCCCGTTGGCATGGCCCCAAGGAACTTTCAGTGGGAAAAACAAACATTGGGCAACTTCGGTTAGAGAACAGACCGTTGACACACCTTCGGTGGGCAAAACAGGCCATTGGCATGGCTGCAAGGCTTTTTCAGGGGGAAAAAAGCCTGTTGGGAACCTTCGGTGGGAAAAACAACACGTTGGCTCACCTTCGATGGGTAAAATAGCCCGTTGGCACGACCGCAAGGCACTTTTGGTGGGAAAAACAGCCCGTTGGGCACCTTCATTGGGAAAAACAGCCCCTTGTGTACCTTTGGTGGTAAATACAGCCCGTTGGCACACCTTTGGTGGCAAAACAGCCCGTTGGCTTAGCCGCAAGGCATTTTTTGTTAGAAAACAGCCCTTTAGGCATCTTCGATGGGGAAAGAAGCCCGTTGGGCACCTTCGGTGGGAAAAGCAGCGCGTTGGCAAACCTTCAGTGGGCAAAACAGCCCGTAGGCACCGCCGCAAGGCACTTTCGGTGGGAAAAATAGCCGTTGGGCAACTTCGGTGGGAAAATAGACCGTTAGCACACCTTTAGTTGGCAAAATAGCCCGTTGACACGACTGCAAGCCAATTTTTGGGGGAAAAGTTCCATTCGGCACCTTCGATGTGAAAAACAGCCTGTTGGTACACGTTCGGAGGGAAAAACAGCACGTTGGCACACCTTCGGTGGGAAAAATAGCACGTTGGCACGACCATAAGGCACTTTCAGTGGGAAAATAGCCCATTGGGAATTTTCGGGGGAAAAACAGCCCGTTGGCACACGTTTGGCTGGCAAAACAGCCCGTTGACACGGCAGTAAGACACTCTCAGTGGGAAAAACAACTCATTGGGCACCTGCGGTGGGAAAAACAGCCTGTTGGGCACCTATAGTGGGCAAAACACCTCGTTGCCACAGCTGCAAGGTACTTTTAGGGAAAAACAACTCGTTAGGCACCTTCGGTAGAAAAAACAACCTGTTGGCACACCTTTGGTGGGAAAAACAGCCCGTTGGTAGGGCCGCAAGGCACTTTCGGCAGGAAAAATAGCCCGTTGGGCACTTTTGGAGTGAAAAACAGCCCGTTGGCACACCTTCGGTGGGAAAAGTAGCCAGTTGGCCGGCCACAAGGAACTTTCGATAGGAAAATAGCCCGTTGGGAACCTTCGTTGGGAAAAACAGCCCATTGGGCACCTTCAGTGGGAAAAACAGCTCGTTCGCACACCTTCAGTCTGCAAAACAACCCGTTGGGACGGCCGCAAGGCATATTCAGTGGGAAAAACAGCCCGTTGGAACACCTTTGGTGGTTGAAACAGCCCGTTGGCATGGCCGCAAGGCACTTTTAGGAGGAAAAAAGCACGTTGAGCACCTTTTGGTGGGAAAAATAGCCCGTTGGGCACCTTCGGTGGGAAAAATAGCCCGTTGGCACAGCTGCAAGGCACTTTCGGTGGGAGAAACAACCTATTGGGCTCTTTTGGTGGGAAAACAGCTCGTTGGCACACCTTCAGTTGGCAAAACATCCCATTGGCACGACCGCAAGGCACTTTCGGTGGGAAAAACAGCCAGTTGCGCACTTTTACCGGAAAAAAGCACGTTGGGCACCTTCAGTGGGAAAAGTAGCCTGTTGGGCACTTTCGGTGGGAGAAAAGCCCGTTGGGCACCTTCAATGGGAAAAATAGCTCGTTGGGCACATTTGGTGGGAAAAACAGCCCGTTGGCACACCTTCGGTGGGAAAAACAACCCTTTAGCACGTTCGCAAGGCACTTTCGATGAGAAAAACAGCCCGTTGGGCTCCTTCGGTGGGTAAAACAACCTGTTGGCCCACCTTCAGTGGTTAAAATAGCCCATTGGCACAGCCGCAAGGAACTTTTGGTGGGAAAGATAGCTCGTTGACACACCTTTAATGGGCAAAACAGCTCGTTGACACAGTTGCAAGGCACTACCGGTGGGAAAAACAGCCTGTTAGGCACCTTCGGTGGCAAAAACAACTCGTTGGAATGGTTGCAAGGCACTTTCAGTGGAAAAAATAGCCCGTTGGGCACCTTGGGTGGGAAAAACAGCCTGTTGGCACACCTTCGGTGGGAAAAACAGCCTTTTGGACACCTTCGGTTGGCACACCTTCGGTCGGCTAAATAGCCCGTTGGCACGGCCGCACGGCATATTCAGAGGGAAAAACAAGCCGTTGGGTGACTTCATTGGGAAAAACAGCCCGTTGGCACAACTTCGATGGCCAAAACAGCCTGTTGGCACGGCCGCAAGGCACTTTGAGTGGGAAAAACAACCCGTTTGGCATCTTCGGTGGAAAAAAGACCAGTTGGCACGGCTGCAAGGCACTTTCGGTGGGAAAAACAGCCCGTTGGGCACCTTGGGTAGGAAAAACAGCCCGTTGGCACACCTATAGTGGGAAAAACAGCCTGTTGGACACCTTCAGGCACCTTAGGTGGGCAAAACAGCACGTTGGCACGACCACAAGGCACATTCGATGGGAAAAATAGCCCGTCGGGCACTTTTTGTGGGAAAAAACATCCCGTTGGCTCACCTTCGTTGGGGCAAAACAGCCCGTTAGCATGGCCGCAAGGCACTTTCGATGGGAAAAACAAACCGTTGGGCACATTCAGTGGGAAAAAACCCCATTGGGCAGCCTTGTTGGGAAAAACAGCCTATTTGCACATCTTCGGTGTCCAAAACAGCGCGTTGGCATGGCTGCTAAGGCATTTTTGATGGGAAAAATAGCACATTGGGCACCTTCAGGGGAAAAATAGCCCGTTGGCACGGCCACCAGGCACTTTCAGTGGGAAAACAGCCCGTTGGGCACCTTCGGTGGCAAAAACAACCCGTTGGCACACCTTCGGCGGGCCAAACAACCCCTTGGCACGATCGCAATTTACTTTCGGGGGGAAAAACAACCCGTTGGGCACCTTCGGTGGAAAAAAATAGCCCGTTGGGCACTTTCGGTAGGAAAAACATCTCATTGGGCACCTTTGCTAGGAAAAATAGCACGTTGGTAGGGCAGCAAGTCTCTTTCGGTGGGAAAAACAGCCCGTTGGCAAACCTTCGGTGGGAAAAATAGTCTGTTGGAATAGCCGCAAGATACTTTCGATGGGAAAAATAGTCCCTTGGGAACCTTCGGTGGGAAAAGAGCCCGTTGGGCACCTTCGATGGGAAAAACAACCCGTTGGCACACCTTAGGTGGGCAAAACAGCACATTGGCACTACCGCAAGGCACATTAGATGGGAAAAATAGCCTGTTGGGTACTTTTGGTGGGAAAACAACCCGTTGGGCTCTTTCGGTGGGAAAAATAGCACGTTGGTAAACCTTCGATGGGAAAAATAGCATGTTGGGAGCCTTCGGTGGGAAAGACAGCTCGTTGGTCACCTTCGGTGGGAAAAATAGCCCGTTGGCACACCTTCGATGAGCAAAACAGCCCCTTGGCATGGTCGCAATGCACTTTAGGTGGGAAAAACAGCCCGTTGGGCACCTTCGGTGGGAAAGATAGCCCGTTGGGCACTCTCGATGGGAAAAACAACTCTTGGGCACCTTTGGTGGGAAAAAACAGCCCGTTGGCACTTTTGGTGGGAAAAACAACCCGTTGGCACAACATCGGCTTGAAAAATAGCCAGTTGGCAGGGCCACAGGGCACTTTCATTGGGAAAAATAGCCCGTTGGCTGGGCCACAAGGGACTTTCAGTTGGAAAAACAGCCCTTTGGGCTCTTTTGGTGGGAAAAACAGCCCGTTGACAAACCTTTGGTGGGAAAAATAGCCCGTTGGAACAGCCGCAAGATACTTTCGATGGGAAAAACAACCCCTTGGGAACCTTCGGTGGGAAAAACAGCCCGTTGGGCACCTTCAGGGGAAAAATAGCTCGTTGGCACGGCCACCAGGCACTTTCGGTGGGAAAACGAGCCCGTTGGGCAACTTCAATGGGAAAACAGACCGTTGGCTCACCTTCTGTGGTTAAAAAAGCCTGTTGGGCACTTTTGGTTGGAAAAATAGCCCGTTGGCACATCTTTGGTGGGCAAAACAGCTCGTTGCCAAGGCCGGAAGGCACTTTCGGTGGAAAAAACAGCCAGTTGAGCTCTTTTGATGGGAAAAACAAGTCATTGGCACAGCCGCAAGGCTCTTTCGGTGGAAAATAGCCCTTTGGGCACTTTTGGTGGGAAAAACAGCCCGTTGGCACACCTTCGGTGGGAAAAACAACCCGTTGACACGGCCGCAAGGCACGTTGGGTGTGAAAAACTACCTATTGGGCCCTTTCGGTGGGAAAAACAGCCCGTTGGCACACCTTTGGTGGGCAAAACAGCCCGTTGGCACTTTCAGGTGGGAAAAATAGCCCGTTGGCTCACCTTCAATGGGCACAACAACTCGTTGGCACGACCGCAAGGCACTTTTGGTGGGAAAAAACAGCCCGTTGGCCACCTTAGGTGGGAAAAATAGTCCGTTGGCACGACCGCAAGGCACTTTTGGTGGCAAAAATAGCCCGTTGGGCACTTTGGGTGGGAAAAACAGCCAGGTGGCAAACCTTCGGTTGGCAAAACAACTCGTTGGCACGGCCATAAGACACTTTTAGTGGGAAAACAGCTCGTTGGGCATCTTCGGTGGCAAAAATAGCCCGTTGGCAGAGCCACAAGGCACTTTCAGAGGGAAAAACAGCCCTTTGGGCACTTTTGGTGGGAAAAACAGCCCGTTGGCGTGCCTTCGATGGGCAAAACAGCTCGTTGGCATAGCCACAAGGCACTTTCGGTGGGAAAAACGGCCCATTGAGCACTTTTGATGGGAAAAACATGCCGTTGGCATAGTCGCAAAGCTCTTTCGGTGGAAAAAATAGCCCTTTGGGCACTTTCGGTGGGAAAAGCAGCTCGTTGGCACACCTTCCGTGAGAAAAAAAGCTCGTTGGCAGTGCCGCAAGGCACTTTCGGCCGGAGAAACAGCCCGTTGGGCACTTTCGGAGGGAAAAACAGCCCGTTGGCACACCTTCGGTGGGAAAAATAGCCCGTTGGACTAACCGCAATGAACTTTTGACAGGAAAAATAGCCCGTTGGGAACCTTCGTTAGGAAAAACAGCCTGTTGGGAAAAACAACTCGTTAGCACGGTACATTCGGTAGGAAAGAAATCCCGTTGGCACGGTCTCAAAGCATTTTTGATTGGAAAAACACCCCGTTGGCACACCTTCGGTGGGAAAAACAACCTATTGGCACAGCTGCAAGGCACTTTTAGTGGGAAAAAACAACCCTTTGGGCACCTTCAGTAGGAAAAACTACCCGTTGACTAGCAAAACAGCCCGTTGGCATGGTAGAAAGACACTCTCAGTGGGAAAAACAGCTCGTTGGGCACCTTCGGTGGGAAAAATAGCCTGTTAGGCACCTTTAGTGGGCAAAACACCTCGTTAGCACAGCCGCAAGGTACTTTCGGTGGGAAAAACAACTCGTTGGGCACCTTCGGTGGAAAAAACAGCCCGTTGGGCTCTTTCGATGGGAAAAACATCTCGTTGGGCACCTTTACTAGGAAAAAACAGCACGTTGGGCACTTTTGGTGGGAAAAAGAGCCCATTGGGCAACTTCAGTGGGAAAACAGACCATTGGCTCACCTTCTATAGTTAAAAAGCTCATTGGCGCGGCTGCAAGGCACTTTTGGTGGAAAAAAAACCCGTTTGGCACCTTCGGTGGGAAAATAGCTCGTTGGCACAGCCATAAGTCGCTTTCGGTGGGAAAAACAGCCCATTGGGCACTTTCGGTCAGAAAAATAGCCCGTTGGCACACCTTGAGTTGGCAAAATAGGCCGTTGGCACGACCGCAAGGTAATTTCAGTGGGAAAAATAGGCCGTTGGGCACCTTCGGTGGGAAAAACAACCCGTTGGCAAGGTCACAAGGCACTTTCATTGGGAAAAACAGCCCGTTGGCACACCTTCGGTGGGAAAAACAACCCGTTGACACGGCGGTGGGAAAAATAGGTCGTTGGCATAACTTCGGTGGGCAAAACAGCCCGTTGGCACGGCCGCAAGGCACTTTCAGGTGAGAAAAATAACCCGTTGGCTTGCCTTTAATGGGCAAAATAGCTCGTTGGCGCAGCCGCAAGGCACTTTTGGTAGGAAAAAATAGCCCGTTGGGCACCTTCGGTGGGAAAAATAGTCCGTTGGAATGACCGCAAGGCACTTTTGGTGGGAAAAATAGGCCGTTGGACACTTTTGGTGGGAAAACACAGCCAGGTGGCAATCCTTCGATTGGCAAAATAGCCCGTTGGCATGGTCATAAGACACTTTTAGTGGGAAAACAGCTCGTTTGACACCTTCAGTGGGAAAAATAGCCCGTTGGCAGAGTTGCAAGGCACTTTCGGTGGGAAAAACAGCCCTTTGGGCACTTTAGGTGGGAAAAACAACCTTTTGGCACACATTCGGCGAGAAAAACAGCCCGTTGGTGTGGCTTCAGTGGGCAAAACTGCTCGTTGGCACGGCCGTAAGGCACTTTTAGTGGGAAATTGAGCACTTTTGATGGGAAAAACAGGCCGTTGGCACAGCCGCAATGCTCTTTCGGTGGAAAAAATAGCCCTTTGGGCACTTTCGGTGGGAAAAGCAGCTTGTTGGCACACCTTTGGTGGGAAAAACAGCCCGTTGGCACAGCTTCAGCGGGAAAAATAGCTCGTTGGAGCGGCTGCAAGGAACTTTCGATGGGAAAAATAGCCTGTTGGGAACCTTTGATGGGAAAAACAACCCATTGGGCACCTTCGATGGGAAAATCAGCCCGTTGGCACACCTTCAGTGGGCAAAATAACCCGTTGGCATGGTCGCAAGGCGTATTGGGTGGAAAAAACAGCCCGTCGGGTACCTTCGGTAGGTAAGAAATCCTGTTGGCACTGTCGCAAAGCACTTTTGGTGGGAAAAACTATCCGTTGGCACACCTTCGGTGGGAAAAACAGCCTATTGACACAGCCGCAAGGCACTTTCGGTGAGAAAAACAGCCCTTTGGGCACCTTCGGTGGGAAAAACTACCCGTTGGCATAGTTGCAAGACACTTTCGGTGGGAAAAACATCCCTTCAGGCACCTTCGGTGGGAAAAACAGCTCGTTGGGCACCTTCGTTGGGAAATATAGCCCCTTGGCAAACCTTTGGTGGGCAAAACAGCCCGTTGGCAAGGCCGCAAGTTACTTTTGGTGGGAAAAATAGTCAGTTGGGAAACGTTCGGTGGGAAAATTAGCCTGTTGGCATCTTCGGTGGGAAAAGTAGGGCGTTGGCAAACCTTCGGTGGGCAAAATAGCCCGTTTGCACGGCCGTAAGACACTTTCATTGGAAAAAAATAGCCCGTTGGCACATCTCTGGTGGTTAAAACAGTCCGTTGGCACAGTCACAAGACACTTTCAGGAGGAAAAAAGCCTGTTGAGCACCTTTGGTGGGAAAAAAAGCCCGTTGGCACACCTTCGGTGGGTATAATTGCTTGTTTGCACGGCCGCAAGGCACTTTCGGTGGGAAAAATAGCCTATTGGGCACCTTCGGAGGGAAAAACAGCTCGTTAGCATGGCTGCAAGGCACTTTGGTAGGAAAAATAGCCCATTGGGCACTTTTGGTGGGAAAAACAGCCCGTTGGCACACCTTCGGTTGACAAAACAACCCGTTGGCACGGCCGCAAGGCACTTTCAGCGGGAAAAATAGCCCGTTGGGCACTTTTGGTGGGAAAAACAGCCCGTTGGCACATCTTAACTTGGCAAAACAACTCGTTGGCACGGCAGCAAGGCACTTTTTGTGGCAAAAAAGCCCGTTGGGCACCTTCGGTGGGAAAAACAACTCGTAGGCACCTTCAATGGGAAAAAAGCTCGTTGGGCACCTTTATTAGGAAAAACAACCTTTTGGCACACATTCGGTGGGAAAAACAACCCTTTGGCTCACCATCATTGGGGCAAAACAGCCCGTTAGCACGACCGCAAGGCACCTTCTATAGGAAAAACAACCCGTTGGGCACCTTCAATGGGAAAAACAGCCACTGGCAAGGTCGCAAGGCACTTTTGGTGGAAAAACAGCCTGTTGCGCACCTTCCATGGGAAAAACAGCCCGCTGGCACACCTTTGGTGGGCAAAACAGCCCTTTGGTACGGTCACAATGCACTTTCGATGGGAAAAACAGCTCGTTGGGCACCTTTGGTGGGAAAGACAGCCCGTTAGGCACTTTCGGTGGGAAAAACAACATTTGGGCACCTTTGGTGGGAAAAAACTGCCCATTGGGCACTTTTGGTGGGAAAAACAACCCATTGGCACACCATTGGTGGGAAAAACAGCCCGTTGGTTAACCTTCGGTGGGAAAAATAGCCCGTTGGAACAGCCGCAAGATAATTTCGATGGGAAAAACAATGGGTTGGGAACCTTCAGTGGGAAAGATAGCCCGTTGGGCATGTTCAGTGGGAAAAATAGCCCGTTGACACACCTTCGATGGGTAAAACAGCCCCTTGGTACGTTCGCAATGCACTTTCGGTGAGAAAAACAGCCCGTTGAGCACCTTCGGTGGGAAAGACAACCCGTTGGCACGGCCACCAGGCACTTTCAGTGGGAAAATAGCCCGTTGGGCACCTTCGGTGGCAAAAACAACCCGTTGGCACACCTTCGGTGGGCCAAACAACCCCTTGGCACAGTCGCAATTCACTTTCGGGGGGAAAAACAACCCGTTGGGCACCTTCGGTGGAAAAAACAGCCCGTTGGGCACTTTCAGTGGGAAAAACATCTCATTGGGCACCTTTGCTAGGAAAAACTACCCGTTGGCATAGCTATAAGACACTTTCGGTGGGAAAAAGATCCCTTCGGGCACCTTCGATAGGAAAAAGAGCTCCTTGGGCGGGAGAAACAACCAGCTGGGCACTTTCGGAGGGAAAAACAGCCCGTTGGCACACCTTCAGTGGAAAAAACAGCCCGTTGGACCGGCCGCAAGGAACTTTCGACAGGAAAAATAGCCCGTTGGGAACCTTCGTTAGGAAAAACAGCCCGTTGGGCACCTTCTGTGGGAAAAACAGCTCGTTGGCACACCTTCAGTGGGCAAAATAGCCCGTTGGCACGGCCGCTAGGCATATTCAGTGGGAAAAATAGCTCGTCAGGTACCTTCGGTAGGAAAGAAATCTCGTTGGCACGGCCGCAAAGCATTTTTTATGGGAAAAACTACCCGTTGGTACACCTTCGGTGGGAAAAACTGCCCATTGGCACAGCCGCAAGGCACTTTCGGTGGGAAAAACTGCCCTTTGGGCACTTTTGGTGGGAAAAACAACCCTTTGGCACACCTTCGGTGGGAAAAACAACCCTTTGATACGGTCGCAAGGCACTTTCTATTGGAAAAACAGCCCATTGGACACTTTCGGAGGGAAAACACAGCCCATCGGCACACCTTCAGGGGGAAAAATAGCACGTTAGAGCGGCAGTAAGGAACTTTCAATGGGAAAAATAGCCCATTGGGAACCTTCGTTGGGAAAAAAAGCCCATTGGGCACCTTCGATGGGAAAAACAACCCGTTGGCATACCTTCAATGGGCAAAATAGCCCATTGGCACGGTCGCAAGGCATATTTGGTGGGAAAAACAGCCCATTGGAAAAGCCGCAAGGCACTTTTGGTGGGAAAAAAGCACTTTGGGCACCCTCGGTGGGAAAAACTACCAGTTGGCACAGCCGCAAGACACTTTCGGTGGAAAAAACATCCCTTCGGGCACCTTCGGTGGGAAAAATAGCTCGTTGGGCACCTTCGGTGGGAAAACATCCCGTTGGCAGGGCTGCAAGGCACTTTTGTCGGGAAAAACAACCCGTTGGGAACTTTCAAAGGGAAAAACAGCACGTTGGCACACCTTCGATGGGAAAAATAGCAGGTTGGAGCGACCGCTAGGAACTTTTGATGGGAAAAATAGCCCGTTGGGAACCTTCGTTGAGAAAAACAGCCCGTTGGCACACCTTCAGTGGGCAAAATAGCCCGTTGGCATGGTCGCAAGGCGTATTCGTTGGGAAAAACAGCCCATTGTCACAGTCGCAAGACACTTTTAGTGGGAAAACAGCCCTTTGGGCACCTTCGGTGGGAAAAACTACCCGTTGGCACAGCCGCAAGACACTTTCGGTGGGAAAAACATCCCTTCGGGCACATTTGATGGGAAAAACAGCTCGTTTGGCACCTTCGATGGGAAAATAGCCCCTTCGCAAACCTTCAGTGGGCAAAACAGCTCGTTGGCAAGGCCGCAAGGTACTTTCGGTGGGAAAAACTGCCCGTCGGGAAACTTTCGATGGGAAAAATAGCCCGTTAGCACCTTCGGTGGGAAAAATAGGGCGTTGGCAAACCTTCGATGGGCAAAACAATCCGTTGGCACGGTCACAAGGCACTTTCTGTGGAAAAAACAGCCCGTTTGTACACCTCTGGTGGTTAAAACAGCCCGTTGGCAAGGCCACAAGGCACTTTCAAGAGGAAAAAAGCCCGTTGAGCACCTTTGGTAGGAAAAATAGCCCGTTGGCACACCTTTGGTGGGCAAAACTGCTTGTTTGCACAGCCGTAAGGCACTTTCGGTGGGAAAACCAACCTGTTGGGCACCTTCGGTGGGAAAAACAGTCCGTTGGCATGGCTGCAAGGCACTTTCAGTGGGAAAAAAAACCCATTGGGCACCTTCGATGGGGAAAACAGTCTGTTGGCACACGTTCGATGGGCAAAACAGCCCGTTGGCACGATCGCAAGGTAATTTCGGCCTGAAAAATAGCCTGTTGGACACCTTCTGTGGGAAAACAACTCGTAGGGGACTTTTGGTGGGAAAAAGAGCCCATTGGCACACCTTAGGTTGGCAAAACAACACGTTGGCACGGCCACAAGGCTATTTCGGTGGGAAAAGCAACCCATTGGGCACCTTTGCTGGGAAAAACAGCCCATTGGGCACTTTCAGTGGGAAAAAAGCTCGTTGGGCAGCTTCGGTGGGAAAAACAGCCCGTTGGGCACTTTTGGTGGGAAAAAAGCCCGTTGGGCACCTTCGGTGGGAAAAACAACCCGTCGGGTACTTTTGGTGGGACAAACAGCCCGTTGGCAAACCTTTGACGGGCAAAACAGCCCTTTGGCACGGTCGCAAGGCACTTTCAGTGAGAAAAATAGCACGTTGGGCTCCTTCGATGGGTAAAACAACCCTTTGGCTCACCTTCGTTGGGGCAAAACAGCCCGTTAGCATGACCGCAAGGCACTTTCTATGGGAAAAACAACCCGTTGGGCACCTTCAATGGGAAAAACACCACGTTGGCACATCTTCAGTGACAAAAACAGTCCACTGGCAAGGCCGTAAGGCACTTTTGGTGGGAAAAACAACTCGCTGGGCACCTTTTGCAGGAAAAACAACCCGCTGGAACACCTTCAGTGGGCAAAACAGCCCCTTGGCATGGTCACAATGCACTTTCGGTGGGAAAAACAGCCCATTGGGCACCTTCGGTGGGAAAAACAGCTCTTGGGCACCAATGGTGGGAAAAACAACCCGTTGGCACACCATCGATGGGAAAAACAAGCCGTTGGCAGGGCCGCAAGGCACTTTCGGTGGGAAAAACAGCCCGTTGGGCTCTTTCGGTGGGAAAAATAGCCTGTTGGTAAACCCTTGGCGGGAAAAATAGCCCGTTGGAATAGCCGAAAGATACTTTCTATGGGAAAAATAGCCGGTTGGGAACCTTCGGTGGGAAAGACAGCCTGTTGCGCACCTTCGGTGGGAAAAATAGCCCATTCGTACACCTTCGATGGGCAAAACAATCCCTTGGAATGGTCGCAATGCACTTTCAGTGGGAAAAATAGTCCGTTGGGCACCTTCGGTGGGAAAGATAGCCCGCTGGGCACTCTCAATGGGAAAAATAGCTCTTGGGCACCTCTGGTGGGAAAAAACAGCCCGTTGGCACTTTTTGTGGGAAAAACAACCCGTTGGCACAACATCGGTTTGAAAAACAGCTCGTTGGCAGGGCCGCAGGGCACTTTTGTTAGGAAAAATAGCCCGTTGGCTCACCTTCGGTGAGCAAAACAGCTTATTGGCACATCCGCAAGGCACTTTCGGTGGGAAAAAATAGCCCGTTGGGCATCTTCGGTGGGAAAAATAGCACTTTGGCAAGGCCACAAGGCTCTTTTGGTGGGAAAAATAGCCCGTTGGAACACCTTCAGTAGACAAAACAGCCAGTTGGCATCGCCACAAGGCATCTTCGGTGGGAAAAATAGCCCTTTGGGCAACTTCGGTGGGAAAAACAACCCGTTGGACACCTTCGATGGGAAAAACAATGTGTTGGCAAACCTTGGGTGGGCAAAACAGCCCGTTGGCACAGCCGCAAAGCACTTTCGATGGGGAAAACAGCCGTTGGGCAATTTTGGTGGGAAAACAAACCGTTGGCACACCTTCGGTGGAAAAAACAACCCCTTGGAACACCTTCGGTGGGAAAAATAGCCGTTTGGAACGGTCGCAAGGTACTTTTGATGTGAAAACAACCCGTTGCGTACCTTTGGTGGGAAAAACAGCCTGTTGGCACACATTCGGTGGGAAAAAAAGCTCATTGGCATGACCAAAAGGCACTTTTGGCAGGAAAAATAGCCCGTTGGGCACTTTCGGTAGGAAAAACAACCTGTTGGCACTGCTGCAAGGTGCTTTCAGTGGAAAAAGAGCCCGTTGGTCAACTTCGGTGGGAAAACAGACCGTTGGCAAACCTTCGGTGGTTAAAACAGCCCATTGGCACGACCGCAAGGCACTTTCAGGGGGAAAAAAGCCCGTTGGGCACCTTTGGTGGGTAAAACATCCCGTTGGCTGACCTTCGGTGGGCAAAACAGCTCGTTGGCGTGGCCGCAAGGCACTTTTGGTGTGAAAAAATAGCCTGTTGGGCACCTTCGATGGAAAAACTAGCCCGTTGGCACAGCTGCAAGGCACTTTTGGTGGGAAAAATAGCCGTTGGGCAACTTCAATGGGAGAACAGACCGTTGGCACATCTTCAGTGGGCAAAACAGCTTATTGGCACGGCCGCAAGGCACTTTCAGGGGAAAAAAACCTGTTGGGCAGCTTCTGTGGGAAAACAGCCTGTTGGCACACCTTCGGTGGGAAAAACAATGCGTTGGCTCACCTTCTATGGGTAAAACAGCCCGTTGGCACGGCTGTAAGGCACTTTCTGTGGGAAAACAGCCCGTTGGGCACCTTCACTGGGAAAAACAGCCTGTTGGGTACTTTTGGTGGGAAAAACAACCCGTTGACACACCTTTGGTGGCAAAACAGCTCGTTGGCACAGCCGCAAGGCATTTTTGGTGGGAAAAACAGCCCTTTGAGTATCTTCGGTGGGAAAAACAGCCCGTTGGGCACCTTCGGTGGGAAAAATAGCGCGTTGGCAAACCTTCGCTAGGCAAAACAGCCCGTTGGCACGGCCGCAAGGCACTTTCGATGGGAAAAGAGCCCTTGGGCAACTTCGGTGGGAAAACAAACCGTTGGCACACCTTCGGTGGGCAAAACAGCCTGTTGGCACGGTCGCAAGGTACTTTCAAGGGAAAAAAGCCCATTGGGCACCTTCGGTGGAAAAAACAGCCTGTTGGCACACCTTCAATGGGAAAAACAACTCGTTGGCTCACTTCATTGGGTAAAACATCCCGTCGGCATGGCCTCAAGGCACTTTCGTTAGGAAAAACAGCCTATGGGCATGGTCACTAGGCACCTTCAGTGGACAAAACAGTCCATTGGCACAGTCGCTAGGCACCTTCATTGGGAAAAAGAGCCCATTGGTATAGTCGCTAGGCACCTCCGGTGGATAAAACAGCCAGTCGGCATGATCGCTATACACCTCTAGTGGGAAAATCAACACGTTGGCACTATAGATAAATACCTTCGGTGGGAAAAACATCCCGTTGGCAAAACAGCCTATTGGTGCACCTTCGGTGAGCAAAACAACCCATTGACACAGTTTCTAGGCATGATCAATGGGAGAAACAGCTTGTTGGGTTGCTTTTGTGAGAAACACAGCCTATTGGCACAACATTGGTGGAGAAAATAGCCTGTTGGCACAGTCGTTAGGTGCTTTTGGTGGGAAAAGCAGCCCATTGGGCACCTTTGGTGGGAAACATAGAATGTTGGCAAGGTCGGTAGCCACCTTCAATGGGCAAAATATCCCGTTGGCACATTCGCTAGGCACCTTCGGTGGGAAAAACAACCCGTTGGGCACCTTCGGCGGGAAACACAACCTGTTGGCACACCATCAGTGGGAAAAAGAGCAAGTTGGAATGGTCACCAGCCACCTTTGTTGGGTAAAACAACCTATTGTCACGGTCACTAAGCACCTTCGGTGGGCAAAATAGCCCGTTGACGCAATCGCCAGACACCTTTGGTGGGCAAAGCAACCCATTCGCTAGATACCTTCGGTGGGCAAAACAACCCGTTGGTAGGGTCTGATTGCAATTTTGGTGGCAAAATAACCCGTTGGGCACGGTCTTTAGGCATCGTCAATGGAAAAAGCAGCCTGTTGGCACACCTTCTATTGGTAACACACCCATTGGAACGGTGGCTAGGCATATTCGATGGGCAAATCAGTCCGTTGAGCACCTTCGATGGAAAAAACAGCCTATTGGCATGGTCACTAGGCACCTTCAGTGGCCAAAACAATCCATTGGCACCTTCGTTGGTAAAAAGAGCCCATTGGCATAGTCGCTAGGCACCTCCAGTGGATAAAACAGCCAATTGGCATGATCGCTATACACCTCTAGTGGGAAAATCAACACGTTGGCACTATCGATAAATACCTTCGGTGGGAAAAACATCCCGTTGGCAAAATAGCCTATTGGTGCACCGTCTCTAGGCATCGTCATTGGAAAAAGCAGCCTATTGGCATACCTTCTATAGGCAACACACCCGTTGGCATAGTGGCTAGGCATATTTGATGGACGAATCAGTCTATTGACCACCTTCGATGGGAAAAACAGCCTGTTGGCATGGTCATTAGGCACCTTTGATGGACAAAATAGTCCATTGGCATAGTTGCTAGGCACCTTCGTTGGGAAAAAGAGCCCATTGGCACAGTCGTTAGGCACCTCCGGTGGAAAAAATAACCAGTTGGCATGATCACTCTGCATGTTCAGTGGGAAAATCAACATGTTGGCACTATCAATAAATACCTTCGGTGGGAAAACATCCCGTTGGCATACGTTCGGTAGGCAAAACAACCTATTGGCATACCTTCAGTGGGCAAAACAACCCATTGGCATGGTTGCTAGGCACGTTCGATGGGAGAAATTTCTTGTTGGGTTGCTTTTGTGGGAACCACAGCCCATTGGCACAACATCGGTAGGGAAAACAGCCCGTTGGCATAGTCATTAGGTGCCTTTGGTGGGAAACATAGAACATTAGCAAGGTCAGTAAGCACCTTTAGTGGGAAACATAGCCCGTGGGGGCACCTTAAGTGGGAAATATAGCACGTTGGCAAGGTCACTAGCCACCTTCAATGGGCAAAATAGCTTGTTGGCACGTTCGTTAGGCACCTTTGATGGGAAAAATAACCCGTTTGCATACCTTCAGTGGGCAAAATAGCACATTGGCATGGTCGCTAAGCACTTTAGGTGGGAAACATAGCACGTTGGCAAGGTTGCTAGCCACCTTCGATTAGCAAAATTGCCCGTTGGCACGTTTGCTAGGACCCTTTAGTGGGAAAAACAACTCGTTTGAACACCTTTGGTTGAAAAAACAACACGTTGGTAAGATGGCTAGGCACCTTTGGTGGGATAAAATGCCCATTCAGATGTATTCGATAGGAAACACAATCTATTAGCACACCTTTGATAGGCAAAACAGACCGTTGGCCCAATCTCTAGGCACCTTAGGTAGGAAAATAACCTGTTGGGCAACTTTGGTGGGCAAACATCCTGTTGGCACACCTTTGGTGGACAAAACGGTTTCTAAGCAGCATCAGTGGTGAAATAACCCATTTGCTAGGTACCTTTAATGGGTAAAACAGCCCGTTGGCAGGATCGCTAAGCACCTTTGGTGGGTAAAACAATCTGTTGGGATCCTTCGGTGGGAAAAACAACCTGACATTTGATGGGAAAAATTGCCCATGGGCACGATCACTAGGCACCTTCAGTAGGCAAAATAGCTCGTTCGTAAGGTCACTAGGCACCTTTGTTAGGAAAAATAGCTCGTTGGCACAGTCACTAGGCACTTTTGATAGGGCAAACAACCCTTTAGCACACCTTCTTTAGGAAAAATAGCACGTTGGCATATCTACTAGGCACCTTTTATGGACAAAATAGCCCATTGGCAGACATCTTCGGTGGGAAAAACTTTTAGTTGGCACAAATTAGGTGGCAACACAGCCCATCGGCATGGTCATTAAGCACATTTGATGGGAAAAATAGTTCGTTGGGCACTTTTGGTGGGAAAGCAGCCTATTGGCACACCTGTAGTAGGCAACACAACCCATTGGCACACCTTTGGTAGCAAAACTACCCGTTGGCACGATCGCTAGGCACCATTGGTGCCAAAAATGGCTCATTGCCACATATTCGATGAGCAAAACACCCTATTAGCATGGTCTCTAGGCACCTTTAGTGGGAAAAACGGCCCATTGGGCTCCTTCAATAGGAAATACAGCATGTTGGCACACCTTTGGGGGGCAAAATAATACGTTGGCATAATTGCTAAGCACCTTTAATGGGCAAAATAGCTTGTTGACACATCCGCTAGGCACTTTCAGTAGGAAAACTAGCCCATTGGCACACCTTCAGTGGGCAAAATAACATGTTGGCACGATTGCTTAGCAACTTCAGTGGGAAAAATAGCCCGTTAGCATGGTTACTAGGTACCTTCCATGGACAAAACAGCCGGTTGGGCACCTTTAGTGGGAAACAAAGTACATTGGCAAGGTCACTAGGCACTTTTGGTGGGAAACACAACCCGTTAGGAACCTTCTGTGGGAAACGTAGCATGTTGGCAAGGTCGCTATCCACTTTCGAAGGGAAAAATAGCCTATTGGCACATTTGCTAGGCACCTTCGATGGGAGAAATAACCTATTTGCACACCTTCAGAGGGAAAAATAGCACATTGGCACAATCGCTAGGCATCTTAGCTGGGCAAAAAAGCCCATTTGAATGCATTCTGTAAGAAGCACAGTCCGTTAGTACACCTTTGGTGGGCAAAAAAAACCATTGGCTCGATTGTTAGGCACCTTAGGTGGGAAAACAGCCCGTTGGGCATCTTCGATTGGAAAAACATTCCATTGCCACACCTTTGGTGGATAGAACAACCCGTTGGTAGGTTTGCTATACACCTTTAGTAGGCAAAACAACCTGTTGAGCACCTTCGGTGGGAAAAACAGACTATTGGTACACATTGAATGGGAAAAACAATCCATTGACATGGTTGCTAGGCACCTTCAGTAGGCAAAATATCCCATTGGTACAGTCGCTAAACATCATTGTTGGGAAAATTAGCTCGTTGGCACGGTTGCTAGGCACCTTCGATGGGAAAAACCACCCGTTGGTGCACACTTTCTGTGGGTAAAACCGCACATTGGCGCAATCGCAAGCACCTTCGGTGGGCAAAACAACCTGTTGGCATGTTCGTTAGGAACCTTTACTGGGAAAAACAGTTCGTTGGGCACTTTTAGTAGGAAAATAGCCTGTTGGCACACCTTGGTTAGTAAAACAACCAGTTTGCACGATCACTAGGCACCATTTGTGCAACAAATAGCCCATTGGCACTCCTTCAGTTGGCAAAACACCCCATTGGCATGGTCTCCAGGCACCTTTGATGGGAAAAATAGCCTGTTGGGCTCCTTCAATGTGAAACATAGCCTGTTGGCATAGTTTTAGTAGGCAAAACAGGACGTTGGCACAATTACTAAGCACTTTCAATGGGAAAAATAGCTTGTTGGCACACCTTCGATGTGAAACACAGCCAGTTGGCACAATCACTAGGCACCTTCAGTGGGCAGAATAGCCAGTTGACACAATCGCTAGGCTCTATCGATGGGAAAAACAGCCCTTTGGCACACCTTTGTGTAGGATCGCGTATGGTCCAAGTATTCACAATACGCTGCGGAAAAGACCATGACACAACATAATCTATAACCGAAAATATACAAGATGCGCAAAATACCTTTTCTTTTGACACGGATTGGTAGTTGTTTTTCAGATTCGTAGACACTGCTACTCGCGAATGTCCTCTACCGGTATCCACACGAGGATGCACGATCTGGG
>JAOTAY010056595.1:0-19075 GCA_025629805.1 Erythroxylum baracoense | reverse complement strand
TACTTAAGTTCTTCCTAGAGTTTCTTAAGTCCCAAACCTTCAATTTTCACCTCCTAAGTTTCTTGGGTCTCCCAACTTACAAGAAAATCCTAGTCGAAATTTTCTTCAATCTTCTAGAAAAAACTCCCTTTTTCTAAAAGTGAATTTATACCAAGCAATCTTCCAATAATTCAAAGTAAGAACAATTAAACCCAAGGAAAATCAACAAGTGTATAAATATTCAGTCATGGATTCCAGCCAAATTCAATATTAAAGTATCATCAAAACATCAAATCCCTAAGAGAAATTAAGGTTCTACCCACAAATTATCATGCCAAGCAATCCACAAGCAAAACCCTAGACAAATTCATGAAGTAAATAATTAAAAACATGATGTTCTTGTCTGAAGGCTGCGTTGTGCTTGAGTAGAGGGAGCCCGCTGTAGTGAGTGAGAGGATGGAAGCAGCTGCGTCTCTATGTGGAGCTTGCGTTGGTGGAATGGGTGCTTGTGAGAGGATGCGTGAGTGGTGCAAAGGCAGGATGGAAGCGCCAGTGGGTGAGAGATAGCGTTTTTGGGTGCATGTTGATATTTGTTTGGATGTTGGCTGGAGATTGGCGTGGTTTTCATTTTTAGTGGAGCTGATTTTTTTTTTCTTCTTCTGGAGGCTGGTGTGATTTAAGTGAATGAAGGCTGCATGCATGGGGGCTTGAGTTTGCGTGAATGGAGGCTTGATTGGTGGGTTATGTCACTTGATCAAATGGAGATGGTTGCAGACAGTGTTTTGTGGAGAGGTCTTGCGTTGGAGTGGAGGTTGGTGTGGTTTACGTGAGTGAAGACAAGTGTCCCTTTTTTTGTGGTGGCTGGCGTGGTTGTATACGTCTGTGAATAGGAATGGGAGGCAGTTGTGTTTCTGGAAGTGTGTGTTTCTTGTGAGTGGATGTGATATTTCAGCTGGTTGGTGCTGCTGCGTGCGTGAATGGCCTGGTGTTGCGTGAGTGGCCTTCTAGGTTTTTTTTGGAGCGGATGATTTCGTGTTTCTTTATATGAAGGCTAGGTGCGTGAATCAAATGGAGGCTTGCATTCTTGCTGTCACATGAAGCTGGTTGGAGTTTTTTTCTACTATTGGATGGCCTCTGCGTAAATGAGAGTGGAGTGGAGGTGTTAGTGAAAAGCTGGCATTGTTGTGGTTAGAGCGTGAGTGGGTCCTACGGCAGAGTGTGAGAGGATGGAAGCAGCGTTGGTGAGTTATTGTGCATGAGTGGAGGGTGGCTCCATGTGTTGGAGGCAGCTTTGTATGGGTTTATGGACTGTAGGCTGGCGTTGGCATGGGTTGGAGGCAGATGAATTATGGCTATCTGCATCTGCATCTGCGTTTCTTTTTCTTTTTACTCTACGTTTTGCTGCTCCTTCTTTTCTTTTACAAATCACATTGAACTATTTTCTTTTAAAAAAAATGCTGGCCATCGTCCTTTGTATGACTCTATTCAGTGCCAGCCCTCTCTTCTTTTGCTTTATTTTTCCCAAAAATTCCTAACACTCAAAGATAAAACAAAAACATCAATTTAATATATATTTACTCCAAAATACTACACAATTGACCCTAATTAATGCATTAAATAATAGTCTATTGGTATCTCTGTCATTTACCATCACTGACATAAATAATGGCTCTAGTTATAGCCAGGAGGAGACGTCCTAAGTATTACAAAATCAACTAGGAAGGAACCTATCAATTTTTACCAATACATCCTCAATGATACCCCTAAGATATTTAATAGATATATTAGTCAATTGACTGATCATCCTAGAATGTGCAGGTTCTCCTAATCCTAGTTTTTAAATAATTTATAGGACATTAAATTAGTGCTAGCCCCTAAATCAGCTAAAGCTTTTTATACCGACAAATTACTAATAAAATAAAGCATTCTCTATTAACTTGTTTTATAGGATCGTTGACCATTCCTTACTTAATCTCATTGTAGCCAACTCCTCCAACTTCCTCTTGTTAGATAGTAGCTCCAAAAAAAACATTACATACTTAGGCATTTACGCCAGAGCTTCAACAAAAGGTAATTTATTTTGAAGTTGTTTTAATCGTTTTAAAAAATTACTAAAATTTAATCCATACAATCCTTTTTCAACTTTGTTGGATATGGTATGGTAGGTTGAAGTTCTTTAACTTTTAGAGGATACCCTATATCTTTAGCCTTCCTTTGAGTCTTCTCGTGATCCTCCTTCCCACTTTGTAATTTATTGTTTGCTTATAATTCCTTTTCGCTTCTAAGGGTGAATAACTTCACATACTTAATAGGATTTGGTTTGGTGGTACTAGGAAAATCCCCCTTTTTCCTTTCAGTTAATATCTTTACCAGTTGGACGATCTAAATGCCTCTAAGTTATGTGAGGAAGCCTTCGCTCTTTGATGTTTCACGTTTGATTCCTAAACAAATTTCAATATCATCTCTTCTAACAAGGACTTTTGGGGTTGAGGTTCTTATTACTCGAATCTAGGTAGAGAGTTATTTATTGCTTGACCCTTATTTCCCCAAGAGAATTTAGGGTGATTCCTCTATCATGGATTGTACATGTTGCTATATGGATTATTTTAGGGTCTAAAAGCATTCTCCAAATAGTCCTTATACTCGAGCTGTACTGATTGATAATCTTGGCCTTGATGCTCTAGCCTGTACATCTCACATTCCATCACTTGACCTTATGAAGCTATCATAAGTCTATCGATCACTCTACTCAAGGATTCGACTTGGCTCACCAACTTTGCCACTGTGTCCACTTTATAAATGCCCGTTGGCTTATTGATTCATGCTCTCAACGGGCACCATTAGTAGTTGTTTATAGCCATATCTTTTATCAAGTCTTGGGCCACCACTGTTGTCTTGTTATTGAGCATCCCCCTAGTTGCTACATCTATTGACTGCCTAGTGTTTTGATTCAGCCCGTTGTTAAATGTTTGGATCTGTAGATCGTGGCATGGGCATCTTCTCAACATCTCCTTAAATCTCTCATATGTATCACGTAATGTTTCAGCTTCAGCTTGGCATTAAGAGGAGATTTCGCTCCTCAATTTAGCAATCTTTGTTGGTAGGAAATACTTTAATAAAAACTTTTTCGCCACTTGTTCATATATTGTCAATGAAGATCATGACATTAAATTTAACGATTATTTGGCCTTTCCTTTAAAGAAAATGAGAATAGCCATAGTATGATGACATCATCATCAGCTCTGTTGATTTTAGAAGTATCGCAAATCTCTAGAAATTTTGAAATGTGCACATTCGGGTCTTTATCTCTGAGTCTATTAAATTGGATTGACTTTTGTACCATCTGGATAATACAAGGCTTTATTTTAAAGTAGTTGGCATTAACAGTCGGTCGTCTCATGATGTTGGACTATAGTTTACTCAAGTCTAGTCCAACATAGTTAAACATAGGTCTCGATTGGTCTGACATATTATGTGATTCTTTAGTATTTACTTGATAAGTGTAAATTGCATTATATTTTAGTGCATAGTTTGATATCTGTTTAGCTATTAATTCAATCATTTAGTATGTGTTTAGGTTAGAATTGTGTTAGTTTGTTAATTATTTGTGTTTTATGGGTTAGTACATGTGTTTGAGCTTAAATATTATGTTTTTTAGGTACCTTATTGTGTTTGTTAATGTTTCAAAGTCAACATTGAAGAACGGAGAAGTTTCAGAGATATTCAGGCTGAAATAGTAGCCTATGATCGTGGCACAATAGGCCATGATCGTGATAAAAGTACTAGAGTTGGCCCATGATCTTTTCCACAATCATGACAGAAGGTTTAGAAGTAGGCCACGATCGTGGCCTGAATCGGGGAGTTAGCTCCAAACATTACATTTTGAGAGATTTTTTGAACCTTTCGGACCTCGAAAAAATCCTAGCTCAACCCTAAACACAAAAGACTATATATAGAATAACAAGAACAGAAAAGAGGAGATATTGCATCAGCCACCATTGAGAGACCCTAGAGAGAGCTCATTGAGAGATTGAGAAAGAGAAGAAGGAAAAGAGATGTGGAGAAGAAGTCGACGTAAAGTACTTCCTGGAATAGGAGGTTTCCTGACGTTGTTGCCTCCAACATCCATTCAGATATTGTTTCCGGTTTATTTTCAATTTTATTAATGTATAGAATTGGAATAACTATTGATGATAGGATTGTGTAAATATTGAGGATATCTAAACTCACCTTCGGGTTGTTTTTATCTTTGATTTAATATATGATTATTTTATGTTACTTGGATTCATTGTGATTTATTTTTGAGATTGCATAATTCAGTAATAGACTGAGAGGGTGAATCGAATGAAAAATAATTAAATTGGGCTAATGAGAGTTAGATGATTTAATAGGAACGAGAAATTAATCAAATCGGTAATTATGTGAAGAGAGATCTCACATAGGTTTCGAGTAGTCTATTGGAAAACTTCAGCTCTAATTAAGGTTTGGATAGATTGTTAATTGAGAAATTGAAATTTTCCATAATCTGATTAGGGTTTATAATTTAGGGTTAATGGGTATAACCTGAGAGAGAGAGTAATCAACCATAGGATCGTCTAGGACTAATGATCCAATAATTCATAATCGATTAGGTTAGTGTTAAAGATAGATAACAATTCCCCTTTCTCTCAATTGGTAGTTCTTTAGGTTGATTCTTAAATGTGTACATTGCAATTTCTAATTTGTTAATATTTCATGATTGATTCTTCAATTGAATTATTTGATTGAATTGCATTCCTGTTTTAGTTTAGTTACATTTTGAATATTGCGCATTTTTTTGGGTCTTAAATTTTAGAATTAGATTAATGCTCCTCATGGGATCGACACCTTAGGTACTACGCGAATGACCCGTACACTTGCGGATTACTGAGGTTATATATTAAAACTTACACATATCGAAAAAACCATAATCATTACTCGATTCCCAAATCTTCTATTTAATGGTCTAGCTCAAACTCTTACAGCTATGTTCTACGAAGATTTTTGGGCTCTATTCTTTCAATTTCTAGGTCTGCGTCAGTTAAGTTCTCAGAATTACTTTAGGTCATAAATTGATCAAAAGTCCAAATTTGTAAGAAAAGAAAATTTAAACAAATTAATCAAATCAAATCAAATAACTTTAAAATAATAACAAATAAATAAATAAAACAGAGATGGTTAGAGTAATAAAATTTAGTTTTCCTAATATTACAAGTCCTTGACAACAACATCAAAAACTTTATTGTCTTCTAATAGGGTTAAGGTCAATATAAATTTAAATGCAGGTGCACGTCATAGATTTAGCTAACACAGGAAAATATGGGTTGATCTTATGAAGATTGAAAATGCTAATAATTACCTTTTTTCTACTATCTAGCCTGAGAATCAAATTTTTTTGGCCTTACTTAAAAAAAGTTAAACAATTAACTAAATTAAGAGTAAACAACAATGAACTTAGGACAAGTAAAATATCAAAAAACATCAATGTCAAATAATAGAGTCTAGGTTATGAATCCCCCTAAGAATCTTTAGATATTATTAACCTTTTATCATGCAATTATATTATTTATTATTAGACTGTGGAAATTTCTACCCTATGTTAATAACTCTCTCAAGACTATTAATAACTAATCCATCAATTGATTAACAAAAATATTTCTAGTTAAAACTCTTAGAATTGCTTTACTGATTTATGAATTCTACTATTGGGTTTGAACCTAATCTAAAAGATTTATGTCGGCCTATCTCTGGGTTTGCATACAACTTTTTTCAATTATGGTAGATCTATTCATAAAAAAGGACTTATTAATCTCAGTCATATGAAATTAAATCATGCACTAATATTCGAGATATATTAGAACAAGAGTAAAATACATAATTGAATCACAATAATCAATAAATATAATTACTTTGAATAAAAGATTAAAACATATTGTTATCCCAAACTAGTGTTCATCGTACCTAGACACCAAAAGTGTTTAGTTACAAATGATAAAGAATGAAATCAAGGGTAAACAAGAAGGAAAAGTAGTAGAAAATAAAGGAATCATAATTCTAAATCTCCCTTTTTCTTCTATTGAATCTTCTTACAAGTTTGAGGTTTGATGTTGTAATTTATTAGATCTCTTGATGTATTCTTCATGTGTTCTTATCGCTTGATCAAAATCGTTGCCTCTCTAGATGTCTTACATCTTAAATCTGCTGAAAATTTGGCTCTCTTCTATTTGCCTCCCCTCATGTCCTTTTGTAATAAAATTTAAGGTTTTTGAGATATACCAGGTCACTTACACAGGCGTGTGAGAGACCATACATAACAAAAAATGCCTAAATTCGTGATTTTACATAGCTACTGAGACTTACATAGACAAAATACATGGTCATTTATATCAATGTACATGAGTGTGTAACTCCATATGACCAAAACTCAATTTCTTCAATCTTCACACATTTACAAAGACTTGCATCATCTTTGTACATAGGTGTGTAGGTCCTTAGTTGTTTCAAATCTTCTTCTTACACCACAATTTCATTTGAATTCTTTTCCTTTTGGTTTGTGAAGGCAATTATAACTTATAAATGCATTTAGAGCAAATTAAGCACTAAATATATAACAAAACTATAAAATATCAAGAAAAATACATCAAATGAATGTATAATTATAGTTAAATATGCATTTATCAATAGAAAATATGTAAAGAGAGAGCAATTTACAACAAAATGGGCAAACCCTAGGGGAGCAATAGAAATTTGAAATTTAAATGAATTAGATCTTTTAGCTTCTGTAATAGACAAGGAGTTAGGAGTTTTAAACACAAGAAAGTCTTGACATAATCTTTGTGCCCAACTTTCCCTTTCAATTAAGGGTTCTCTTTAATTAAAGGCTATACAAAGATTATCCTAATGTTGTTCCTAGGTTTCTTCTTCTAGCTGGATTCTCCTTTGTTTGTAAGCTTCTTTAAACCACTAGTCCGTATATGAGAATTTGATTAATGTTCTTGCACTCATTTTACAAAAGAATAAAGGTCTTTAACACCATATATTTAGTTTTCTCAACTAAATATATGTAGGTCGTAGGGATGGCAATGGAATAGCCCTCACCAATTTTTTAAAAATAAAAATTTTAAATTAATAATATAGAATAATTTATTTTTTAATTGGACTAGGTTTGGATTACCCAATCCTATGCTTACCTGAGACTTATCTTTTTTAAATAAAACAATGTTGTGTTGCTTAGAATAATTGGGTCTCGAGTCAGTATAGGCCTAGGCATGGCCCATAGGCTGGCCCATTGAAAACAACTAAATTTAAAATTGTCATCCTTATGTGGGGGCAATTGTTAGTAGCCTACAAAGATTCAACCCATTTAGCTCAAAGGTGAAAAGACAATTGTTAATAGCCTACAAGCCAACTTTTTAAAGAATTCTTGGACACAAAAGGTGGTAAAGAAATCCAAAACATGTGAGGCAGGACGATTGAGACATAATAAAAGTGCGATAGACAAGATAGGGGAAAATTGGAAGTTGGGAAGTCACAAGAGAACTGCTTGAGGGAGTTACATTATGGAAAGTAAATACCAGTAACACACATAATTAATGTACATATGCACACAAATAGTCACATAACAAAAACAACTAGGTTTTAACATTATCTCAAATTCTTTTAGTATTTTGTACTTCTCTTTTGCCTAAATCAAATAATCTCTTTAGTCTGAATCTTATTTCAACACTCTTTAACATCTTCGTAGCTTATAATTTTAGTCATTAAGTTTTTTAAAGCCCTCCTATATCATCGATAAGAAGTCAAACATAAAATTGGGAGAAATCGTCCCTGACACACTTGAATTCTAGGTAAATAATTATTGATAACCTAAGAAGAATTAAGCCTATTTCGCCTAAATATGACAAGGGCCTGAATCATGGAAATCAGCTTTTTGGGGAATTACTGGACACGGGAAGTGGTAAAGAAATCCATAATGTGGGCGGTGGGATGGCTGAGATGCAATGAACGTGTGAAAGATAATTAATTAGAACGTGGACGTTGTTAGATTCCCATATCGATAGGATAGGGGAATGAAGCAGGCCTTATAAGGCTATGGAAACCTCTCCCTCATAGACACATTTTCCCATGGGTGGGAAGAGCAAAACCGTGAGGGCTTGGCTGGGCCAAGGCCCAAAACGGACAATATCTGTGGGCGGGGTGGTCTAAGGCTGTTTTAAAGTGGTATCAGAACCAATACTCAGGTCGATGTGCCAGCAAGGACGCTGGGCCTCTAAAGGGGTGGATCTAGGCTTGTGGGCCAACAAAGACTCTGGGCCTCCAAGTCCAAGGGGGTGGATCCAGGCCTGTGGGCCAGCTAGGACACTGGGCCTCCAAGGGGGGTGGAATGTTAGATTCCTATGTCAATTGGAGAGGGGAACGAAGTAGGCCTTATAAGGCTATGGAAACCTCTCCCTTATAGACGCGTTTTCTCAGGGGCAGGAAGAGCAAAATCATGAGGGATTGGCTGGGCCAAGGCCCAGAGCAGACAATATCTATGAGTGGGGCAATTTGGGCTGTTACAGACATGATAGGTGAAAATTAGAAGTTAGGAAGTTCCAAGAGACCTAATTAAGGGAGTTACATCTAAGAAAAAGTGTAAATACATTTGCAACACACACAATCAAAGGACACACACACAGATAATCACATAACAAAAACAACAAAAATTACTAGGCCTTATCATTATTTCAAATTCTTTTTGTATTTGGTGCTTTTCTTTTTCCTAAGTCAAATAATCTCTTTAATTCAAATCTTATTCTAATAGTCTATAGCATTTTGGTAACTTAAGATTTTGTTCTATAGGTTTCCAAAGCACACCTATACAGTCGTTAAGAATTCATATACAAATTATGGGAGAATTACTCTCTGACAAGCTCAAATTCTAAGGTTGGTTGTATAAGTGACCAACAATACGATATTTAGTTTAAACTAAAATTTTTTGATATAAATATTAATAAATTTTTATATTGAAGAGAGTATTTAATTTATTCAACAACATAAGTCTATTTCAAGTCTTGAAATATAAATATTAATAATTTGTTTTACCTATATATTTCGTTAAAATAAAAAAAGTTAAATAATGTTAAGTAAATTATTGATTTTCCATATAAACGTCTAAACTTGGCTCCAAGTTGGGACTTGGAAGTGTAGACAGTAAGATATTATAGTGAACATTGTGCTTCCACAACTTAACTGCATCACTTTAGTATATGTTAAACTGAATTAGTCATTTAATTTCCTTCCCAATAAAAAGGAGAGAATTTCGAAGCCTTTTCTTTGTGGAAAAATTAAAAATTTTCCATTGAAAATATAGAAAAAATTTAGAACAATAACTTGATAACATCAAGTAGTTTCGCTGTAGCCATTAGACCCTAGAAGAATACATTTTGAGAATATATGAAAATGCAATAATGGTTAGAAAAACGACCAATGTGCACAGATAAATAGCTAGACTTATGGGAGACATGCAATTATGGGCATTATTGGGACCTAATGGCTTTAACTTATAACCCATAATTCTGGGTATTGTTGGGACTCAAAACCACAATAGTTTCAGCAGGAGACATGTTAATAAAACATGATTCTAGTCAAGGGTATATGCAACATGTATAGTAATCTTTAAGTTTAATATTAAGACAATAATTAGGTATTAAATTATTCAATTCCCTCGCATAATTGCACCATTCACCATATTCAATCCATGGACACCCTTTTGCTTGAGTAAGGATGTGAGTTATAGCTTGGGAAGTTTGTGTGAGGAACCATTCCCAATTTTACAACCCACATTTGGCTCAATTAAAATTTTTAGCTTAAGTAATTGATTTGTGAACCAAGAGTAAAAGTCTTTCCTAAGAAGAGACCAAATACTATCACCTTTCAATATGTAAATACCATTTCATCCACAATGATTCATTTATCAATTAGAGTTCTCTATTGCCTTTTAGTTATCAACACCTTGTTGTGATACTTATAGGTGTGATCCCTAAGCCCTCTTCATCTTTAAGTTTACAAACCTATGACCACTTGAATTTAGCATTAACCTTATTCACATTGATTTTGCCCTACAAAGACTTTCTTATTAAACCCTTAATAGACTTAATGAGACCTTTATATGAGAATATATGAGCAATCCAATAGATGTGCATAGAATTCAAGATAGATATGATAAGTTTAAGTTTACATACAAAAGAGTGTTCCTTATTGACCTAAATCCCTAACCTTTTTTGTATTCTCTCCACCAAAGATAAGAGTTATTTAAATTACAACCTTCTTATTACCAATGGTAAACCCAAATACATTAACGGGGGAAGGCTTAATAGCCATATATGTAAATGTTTACATGCTCTAAGCCTTTTAGAATATTGCATTGCACTAGTGGCAATTATAATATGAATTTTGTTATAGTTTATGTCAAGTCCAGATATCTCCTTAAACTTTGACTTCACCAAAAGATGAATAGAATTTACATCAACCCTAGAGAGAAGTAGCAAGTCATCTATAAATATAAACTCATTAATTTAATCCTCTTACACTTGTTATAATCTTTGAAGTTACTACAACTCCTGATGTTGTGATTCAAGAGCAAGTTTAAATCTTCCATAGAGAGTATGAATAGATATAAAGAAAGGGGATCCCCTTTTCTAATACCTCTAGAACCTTTACATAGATTATCAGTCACACCATTGACCAACATGCTCTATGATGTAAGGAGATGTAAGTTGCTATCCATTTCTTAAAGGTGTGAGGAAATCCAAGCACCTCAAACAGGTTGAGAATAAATTCCTAACTAATCCTATCAAAAGCTTTATTGAAGTCCACTTTGATGGCTCAATTCTGAGGGGAATTTTTTTGGAATAACCTTTCAAAAGCTCTTGACCAATAAAAATATTATCACCAATTTGCCTGTCTTTAAGGAATGTGCTTTAGTTATCACTTGTAATAGATAAGCTTTTAGCTAATAGATTGAAGGAAGTGATCGTAGGTTTACGTATGCTAAGTTTTACTATTTTAACCTCGATAATATTGCAAGTGTATAGGTTGTTCGTGTAGTACCTAAGGTGTCAATCCCACGAGGAGGGTTAATCTAATCCTAAAATCTAAGGTCAAACTAAATCGCAACAATCTAAAATAAACAATAAATGCAGAAAATTAATCAATCAAATAATCAATTACGAGAATTAAATTTCGAAAAGATAAACAAAATAGCAAATCACACAAACCAATCCAAAAACAACCTAGAAACTGTCAATTGAGAGAAAGGGAATTTTAATCCGAAATTAATGAAAATCTAATCAATTATGCAATTATTGAGGTATCAGGTCTAGACGGTCCTAGGGTGGATTACGCTCTCTTGAGTTATATTCTTTAAACCCTAATTAATAATCCCTAATTTAAATTATGAAATTGTGATCTCTCGATTCACAAAAAAACCTAAATTGGTTCTAAAATTGTCTATTAACCTACTGGGAACCTATGCTCGATCTCTCATTTCACAATTTCACCGATTTGATTCAATTCTTATCTAATAAATTACCTAACTCTTATTAGCCCAAATTGATGATATTCACTTGGCTCACTCACTCAGTTTGTTGCCGAATTATTAGGAATAGATATTGAATCACAAAATAACTCATTCAAAACACAATGAATCAAAATTTTATAAATCTCAAGAATTAAAATTCCGAAGGTTAGTTTAGACAAAAATCAACATTCAACAACACTATTCCCAATAACTATCCCAATTTCATACATCAATAAAATTTAAATAAAAATTGAAAATACTGTCGGAACGGACTCGTGGAGGTAGCGACTACGAGAAACCACCTATTTTGGGAAATATTTCACATCAAGCTTCATCTCTGTGTCTCTCTTCTTTCGTCTCCTTCCTCAAATCACTCAATAGCTCTCTAGGGTTCTGAATTTCCTAAAGTGAAAGGCTCTGTCCACCACTCTCCTTTCTATCTAGTAATGTTCCTTTTATATCTTCAGAGCCCTAGTTTTAATTTGGGGTTGAAACCGTTTGAAAAATCATGCAAAACTTGACTTTCTGTGTCAGCCTAACGCAGGCCACAGTTGTAGGATTATGGCCCTACTTGCCATAATCGTGGCCAGCGCCTAAACCTTTATGTCATGATTGTGACCCAAAGTGCACGATTGTAGCCTAGCACGTAGCTCTCTGTTGCAATCGTGGCCAGGGTCCCTTTACATCACCTCTTTCTATCATGATGGGCCATGTTTTTGTTCTGAAACTCTTCGAAACTTTTCTGTTCTTCGTCGTTTACCCTGAAACACTAACAAGGTACCTTAAAAATATAACATTGAAGCACAAAGACCTATACTAACCCATAAAAACAATTAAACACATAAATTAACACAATTGAAACCTAAATACGCACTAACACTCAAATTATCATTAAATACTTAACAAATTAAACCCTAAAATACAATACAAATCACAGCTATCAACATCCCCACACTTAAACGTTTGCTTGTCCTCAAGCAAAATAAGCAATAAACACACAATGCAATAATAAGGCAATGGCTTTAACTTTATGAAATAAATTTAATCTTAAACACCATCATACAAGTTATATCTAATCATTAACAAGCAAAATCTATGCCTAGGTGCTTTGAACTAAATATATAATTTAATCGAGATCTAAGTGGTACACTCACATTAATAATTCTTTAGTCTTCAAACTTTGTAACTATTACTAAGTATATTTTCTTGAAAAGTTAAGCTTACTACAAGTTCGGTAGGTTTTTATTAAGAAAACTTTTTTTAATGAACATAGATTTAGTCTTTTTACGCAGAGGCAAACATTGGTAATGAATATCGATCCGGTTACTCAGCTAAGTCATGTTTTTATTAAACAGCTTAGTTGAAATGTCATTATAGCCTTTTGACACAAAGGCATACATTTGTGATGTGTGTGGATCTGGTTACTCAGCTATATCATATTTTCCACTGACTACTAGCTCTATTCATAACCCAGAGGACAGTAGAATAGTGATTTATTTAACAAAGAATATTTTTTTATTGCTTACCTTGTTGTTTAAGCTACTCATCTCCATGTAAAAAAATACTAGTTAAGCTACTAAAGTAGAAAGATCTTAAATTATACATGAATGTGACAACCTATAGGGTGCTAAATTTAACCTAAATCCTAATTAAGCTGTATATTTATTTAAAGTCTCCTAATTTACTAATTTTGTGAGCTAATGATCATTTACAACCTACTAGACTATGTTTAAAATTAAATAAACTTCACTTCATCCCAGCCATTGACACATTCAAACAATTCACAACATGCAACTTAATAACTACCATATGATATGCAAAAATCACATTCAAAAGAAAAAACACATAATCCCTCCCCACACTTGAACAACACATTGTCCTCAATGTGAGAAGAGAGCACACAACACATAAAAGATAAGAAAAAACAGAATTTAAAGTAATAGAAAAAATAAACATAAAATTTAGAACTAAAGGCTAATTTGGAAAAGAAAAATAACTAAATGGAAAGGGAGAAATTAGGTTATACATAAATCTTACGGAGATGGAGGTGGTAATGGTGTCGGAGGCAGCAATTGAATGCCTTGAGATTCAAAATACCGATGAATCCGTCGGATATCCTAGCTCTAGTGTCTTTGTGTCCTGGCCATCTCCTTCATCATTCTAGTGTTCTCTGCAAGTGTCCTGTTGGTCGTAGATATTACGTCCAGAACTTCCTTCCAGCCATGTTCTTCTTCCTCTTCTCCTTCAGATTCTTCACTGGACTCTTCTTCCTGTCGAGGTGGTGCTGCACTCAAACTTGCCTAGCTTACCCTAATTCAGACATGTGTCTTTTGGCTGATGTCCCTAAGTTCCATATTATGAGACTTAAGGATTTCAGCCCACCATAAGTGATGGTGGTTCAAGAATTCTAGGAGGTGAACAGTTAACACCCTCCGTTCCATACCAAAATGTTCTGTAATGGTTGACACTATATACCCCATTCCTAGATTGTTGCTCCTCTTGTGTGGAGTTGCAACAATGATATTAAGCACATGTATAGATGTCCAGACTGGAATAATATGGTCCATGCACTATAACATAAAAAGCTCCTTGGTGGAACACTTGTTGGTTTCGGTTTTATCGAAAACCAACTGACATATAAACTTGTACAACAACAAGTGTTCATGGGACCATATAATGTTGTTGTGAGCATTCTTTGCATGAAATTACTTAATTCCAGTAAGCTCATTCCAGTATTGGGAAGGACGAAAGTCGTCATAATGGTCAATGATGAAGGATTCGAAGAATCTGCGTATCTCACACATAATATTGACATTTAATTTATATGCTCGTCCTCCCAATTTAAACCACAATTCTTTTGGATTCTTACGGTCATAGGTCAAGGAAGTGAAAAATTGTAGTGTAAGCTCCTCATAAATAGGAAATTGAAATCATGAACTGAGCCCACTGGATCCTCTCAGCTAGGTTTTCTACTCGCTCACATAATTCTATCCTATCAAGCGTGTTTAAACTAAAGTACTTAGGAACTACAATTTGTCTAGCATGAAGGGATTGAAAACGAGTACCTTCCTCCTCTGTATAGATTGGGAAGGGTGCATCAAAGTCTGCTACGTGGTTTCTTCGTCCACGTCCCATAACTTGTTGTCATCCATACGGTTCCCGTCAGGCTGATTGTTTAATGCGTGGCATGATTGGGTAGAAATTTGGAAGAAATTGGAGGTTGAAAAGTCCAGAGAGATGTAAGAGTGTATGGATGCTTAAATTCTAGAGAGATAAAATGAAAATGAAAGTGTAAGTAAAAGTGAAGTTAGAACTAAATAAATAGGTGGTAAAAAGGGTTAAATGGTAAAAATTCTATTTAAGAAATATGTTCTCCTCCTTTTTTGTATAGTCGCAGGCCACGATCGTGACCTACTAGGCCACAATCGTGGCCGACGGCTATCCACTAACACCAATTTTTTTTCACTATTTTGTTTCAATTTTCACTTCTTAATCCTTCTTGGCCCTTTTTTCACCTCTCTTTTCATGTTTGAACATCATCGACATAATTCCAAAATCTGATTCCTTTCTCGATTTTATTCAAAAACAAAATTAATCCTAACTACAAAATTTCAAACATTCTAACAAAGTAATCAAAGGACTACTTTTCTATGGGTTGCCTCCCATGCAACGCTTCTTTTAACATCGATAGCGCGACGCTCTTTTAACCTCACGGTGGTTCAAATCCAAGTCATAATGGTAGCGTGGTCATTAATCTCAAAGTTTGAACTTTAGCCACCATGCTACAATCCCTATCTTCCTTGCAATTCTCTTTTCCTCGCCTTCTCCTTCACGAATGCTTTTTCCTAAAATCATTCCCAGGATCCTCTATATCCTCCCATTCTCCTTGAGGTTTGACTTCCTTGATATCCACTAAAGGTGAAGGAGATCCGTACTCTCTTGTAGTCACCTTAAAGGTCTAATTTGCCTTTCCTATCCTCAGAGTTAATTTTCCCCATCCACATTAATGATTGAATGTGTAGTGGCTAAGAACGGTCTTCTAAGAACTATTAGGGTGTCCGTATCTTCACTAATGTCCAGTATGTAGAAGTCCGTGGGAAAGGTATATTTATTAACTTTTATTGGAACATCCTTTATAATCCCATTAGTTTATGTTCAATTCTATCAGCTGTCTTTATCAAAACTTGGTGGGCACTAACTCTCTCCTTAATTTTAGACTGAAGGTGTAGGACATCATGTTTTTGCTCACGCCCAAATATGTGAATGCCTTATCTATAATGATTCTATTGATGTTGTAAGGGATGAAAAAGTCCCCTAGGTCCTCCTTCTTTTCTGTGATGTTGGGGTTGTCTTCCAATTGGCTCTCTTTGACCTTCTTTTTGATAGATTCTTGTAATTTGCGCTTCACCTGTACTTGTTCAGTCACTTCCTCGATCTTGTTTTGCTCATTCTCTTGTAATTTTTCTGCTTCTCTCTTTGCATATAACTCCTATTGCTGCACAATAGGGAATGGAAATATACGTTGAGTTGCCTTAAATGACTCTATCATAGGCTCACTTGGGAGGTCTTCTTTATTTGCTTGACTTTCTCCTTCATATTCTCCTCCCTTTGCCTTCTCAGGTTCCTTCTCATGGTTTTTACTGATGACTATTATACGTTCCTTTGGATTACACTCGGTGTTGCTTAGAAGAGTTCTAGCATTTCGAGTAGACATTGCCTTCGCTAATTGCCCCACTTGGACTTCTAAATTATGTATAGATGAGGCATGGTTCTTCGTAACTTGCTCGAATTTGCCCTCGAGCCTCCTATATGCTTCTTCTATGCCTCTAATCTTATCCAAAATTCTGTCCAACTTCAATTCTATCAAGCTTGCTTTATCTTGCTGGAAGCCTGATTGTCCCTAAGGCCTGAATTGTCTGCCAGTGTTGTTTGACTAGGAGAAGTTAGGGTAATTCTTCTACCTGGGGTTATAAGTGCTAGAGTAGGGATTGTTACTCCCTCCTTGTCTATATTGTGCCCCCATGTAGTTCACTTGCTCCTGATTGTCTTTTTTCACTTGCTCCTGATTGTCTTCTTTCATTAGGTAGCAATCCATGGTGTCATGATCTAACTGTCCACAAAGCTCACACTTCAACTGTGTGACCTTTACTTGAGCTGAGGATGGTGCCTTCATGTTATTTAGTTGTCGCGTTAAGTTGTCGATCTTTGCTTGCATCTCCATCATTTGGTTGACTGTGACAATTCCATTATGCTCTCTAAAACTAGCAGGTTGCCGTCCTTGCTCATTTGTCCATAAGCAACTATTGCTTGTCATTTCCTTAATCAGCTCCTCCACTTCACCAACAGTCTTTCGCATCAAGGATCCTCCTGATGCTGCATCGATTGTGCCTCTTGTTGGTGGGTTCGCTCCATTGTAGAATGTCTATAAAATGAATTCCTTTGGTAGGTTGTGGTGTGGGTACTTCCTTTGCAAATCCTTGTAACTTTCCCATGTTTCATAGGTTGACTCCCCATCACCTTGTTGGAAATTAGTGATTTCCTTTATAATCTTTGTTGTCTTCGTCAACGGGAAGTGCTTATCTAAGAAAGCCCGCACAAGCTGGTCCCATGTCGTGATGTTAGCTGGGCTCGGTGAATGATACCAAGCCTTCGCTCTATCTCTAAGTGTAAAGGGAAACAACCTAATTCTAATCGCATCCTTTGACATTTGATGATACTGAAAAGTATTACAGATTTCAAGGAAGTTCACGATGTGTGTATTAGGATCCTCGTTTGCCAATCCATAAAATTGCACGTTCTGTTGAAGCATATTGAGGAGGGCCAGCATAATCTCGAATGAGGCCACTTGAACCGGTGGCCTAGCCATTCCTTGGTTTGACGGGTTGAACCCTGGCCTTATAAAGTCTATCAGGGTCCTCTATTATCGTCCTTGGTTCACTTCTTAATCTATTTTTCTTTGAAACTCCTCGGTCACTGATGATTTTCTTATCTCTTCTTATTCTTCTCATCGAGCTTTCTTAAAGGGCGTTCTAATCGTAAGATGTCTAAATCTAACGTCTCTACTACATATCTCGAACCTCTCGTGACTCTTGTTTTCATGTAAAAGAACGAATTCCAAAATGAAACAAAAGAAATGAAATCAAAAATTAAAACTAATCTAACGCCTTAAACTATAGAACTAAACTATCGCCTCCCTAGCAACAGCGCCAAAAACTTGATCACAGGTTTATGTATGCTAAGTTTTGCTATTTTAACCTCGATAATCCTCCAAGCGCACGAGTTGTTTGCATAGTACCTAAGGTGTCGATCCCACGAGGAGGTATAATCTAATCCTAAAATCTAAGGTCGAACTAAATCGCAACAATCTAAAATAAACAATAAATGTAGAAAATTAATCAATCAAACAATCAATTACAAGAATTAAATTTCGGAAAGATAAACAAAATAGAAAATCACACAACCTAATCCAAAATCAACCTAGAAACTACCAATTGAGAGAACAGGGGTTTTAATCCAAAATTAATGAAAATTTAATCAATTATGCAATTATCGAGTTATCGTGTCTAGATAGTCCTAGGGTGAATTGCTCTCTCTCAAGTTATAATTTTTAAACCCTAATTAATAATCCCTAATTTAAATTATGGAATTGTTATCTCTCGATTCACAATTGACCCAAAACCTAAATTAGTTCTAAAATTGTCTATTAACCTACTGGGAACCTATGCTTGATCTCTCGTTACATGATTTCACTCATTTGATTCAATTCTTATCTAACAATTTACTTTACTCTCGTTAGCCCAAATTGATGATATTCACTCGACTCACCCTCTCAGTTTGTTGCCAAATTATTAAGAATAGATATTGAATCAACATCCCGAAGGTGAGTTTAGACAAAAATTAACATTCAACAACACTATTCTCAATAACTATCCAATTTTATACATCATTAAATTTTAAATAAAAATAAAAAATAATGTTGGAACAGACTCATAGAGGCAGCAACTGTGAAAAACCACCTGTTCTGGGAAGTACTTCGCATCAAGCTTCATCTCTGTGTCTTTCTTCCTTCATTTCTTTCCACAAATCACTCAATAGCTCTCTAGGGTTCTGAATTTGCTGAAGTGAAAGGCTCTATCCACCACTCTCCTTTCTATCTTGTAATGTTCCTTTTATATCTTCAAAGCCCTAGTTTAATCCGGGGTCGAAATGGTCAGAAAAATCATGCAAAATTTAAGTTTCTATATCAGCCTGACGTAGGCCACGATCGTGGCAACCAACACCTAAACCTTTCTATCAAGATCATGACCCAAAGTGCACGATCGTGGCCAGGGTCCCTTCAGCTCGCCTTTTTCTGTCACGATCATGGCCTGTTATGTTACAATCGTAGGCCATGTTTTTGGCCTGAAACTCTTTGAAACTTCTCCATTCTTCGTCGTTTACCCTGAAACACTAACAAACCCATCAAGGTACCTCAAAAATATAACATTTAAGCTCAAAGACTCATACTAACCCATAAAA
>JAOTAY010056531.1:0-19082 GCA_025629805.1 Erythroxylum baracoense | reverse complement strand
AAATTGTCTGCATTTATGAAATTCAATATTAAATAAATTAAAATTATTAAAATTAATGATATAAAATAAATAAAATTTAATATTAAATAATATTGAATAGTTATCAAATAAATAAGATTTAAAAAATTATTAAAATTGAAAATTTATTAAATTAAATTTTTTTCGGATTAAAAAACAAATAAATTATTAAATTAATTTTATTTTCGGACCAATCTGTGACGTTTTTTGGCATTTCGTGATGTTTTAAAACGTCGCAGATTCACCAACATTCCACGAAGTTTCATAAAACGTCGCAGAATATTAACGATTCCGCGACATTTCATAAAACGTCGCAGAATATTAACGATTCTGCAGCGTTTCCCTAAACGTCGCAGAAGCTACCTTTCTGTGACGTTTTCCAAAACGTCGCAAAAACTTCCTTTCCACGACGATTGCAAAAACGTTGTGAAATCTTGTGATTCCGTGACGTTTTATCTAAACATCGCAGAATCCTATGATTCCGCGTCACAGAATCATAGGATTCCGTGTCACAGAATCATAGGATTCCGTGACGTTTTATTTAAATGTCACCAAAAGCCCAAATTTTTTGTGACATTTTCTTAAACGTCACCGAATATTAATACATTCCGCGATGTTTCCCTTAAAACATCACAGAAACCTTTTGCCTACACTACATTCTACGACATTTTTTATGACGTTTTTTAAAACGTCGCAAAAGGCAATCTGCGATGTATTTGGAGATTCTGCAACGTTTAAAAAACATCGCAGATTGGGTTATATTCTTGTAGTGATACTAAAATGTCCACAGGGTGTTCTGGTTTGTAATTTATGGTAGTAGGATGTTACAGAGGAATTTCAACGGAATATGGATCAAGAAGCAAACTAAGGACGACAACAGAGGACCCTGATGAACTTCATGAGGCCAAGGTTTAACCCGTCAAACTAAGGAGTGGCTAGGCTGCCAATTCAAGCAGCCTCATTCGAGATAAAACCGGCCCTCCTCAATATGCTTCAACAGAATGTGCAATTCTATAGATTGGCGAATGAGGATCCCAACGCGCACATTGTTAACTTCCTCGAGATCTGTGATATCTTCTGATGTCAAAGGATGTAGTTAGACTTAGGTTGTTCCCCTTTACACTTAGAGATAGAGCAAGGACATAGTATCATTCACTGAGCCCAGCCAACATCACAACATAGAATCAACTTGTGCGTGCCTTCTTGGACAAGTACTTCCCGTTGACCAATACAATGAATATTTTAAAGGAAATCACCAATTTTCAACAAGGTGATAAGGAGTCCATCTATAAAGCGTGGGAAAGATATAAGAACCTGCAAAGGAAGTGTAACATCCCGTTACCCATGTTAAGGCTAGAATAGTAAATATGAGAGATTAGAAAGTGCATTTCATACTCATTCATAATATGTCATACACACACATATAAATATTAACTTTTGCACTTTAAAATGATTGTACATGCATTCATTGACAATCTGGGTATAATAGATTTGTGAATATGATTATATTGAGAATTATGGTTTATATGTATTGAAAATTGAGTCGGTGTATTTAATTAGTGGTTTAGAATTTTTAGGGAAATTTAAGAATTTTTCTGGAATTAAGGATATTTTTGGGCTAGGAAAAATGCCAAATGGCAGAACAATTGATTAATGGCAGTAGAAATAAATGTCAAATGACAGTGGAAATTTTTATAAATGACTTTGGGATTTAATGACTTATTTCATTGAAATTTGGAGACAATTTGAGTTGAATGGACTAGTTTAACAAAAGAACCAATTGTGAACCAATAGGAAATGAACATGTGGCAAGTGACATGTGTCACTTGCTAAGCCATGCCTTTATATTATAACCCACAATGGTCTTAATTATTTGAAAGACCATTTAATTGTTGTCTTTCACTTGCTTTATCTTCTTCATTTCCTTCTCATTTTCATGACCCTCTTCTTCTTCTTGTCTTCTCTCCTATCTTTCTTCACTCCCACGATTTTACTCACTTAACCATCATTAATGTTACACTTTGCTTCCATCTATCTTTAGTTGCTACTATCTTGCTCTCTTCTTCATTTCTCACTAAAAACCCAACCCTAACACCTTGGGATGATGATGTGCATGTAAGAGGAGAGAGTTAGGGATAAGAGCGATTTGAAGATTTTGAAGCTAAACAAGTAAGTAGCTTGTTAATCTTCATGTGTATTGTTAAATGAAGCTTTTATGATGATAGTTAGAGGTTAAATGGCATAAAATGGTCTTTTATGTATGATGAATGTGAGTGATGAATAGCTGATGTAAATCTCTTGCTTTTGTATATGTATGATGAGTAATGTTTCATAAATTGTTTTAGAGATGTTTTAGAGGTAGAATGATCATTAAAATGGTGTTAGTTGAGTGCAAAAAATTAATGATGAATGGGTACATATATATGTTCTATTTTTGGGTTAATGATCAAATATAGATCATGAATTGTTTGTAAATGATATTAAGTTGAAATGGAGTTGAGAATGAAGAGTAAATGAAGTAGAATAAAATCTGGAAAAATTTGAAGATGAATGCTGGAAAATGTAGCTGTAATAAGTCCACTGGTTATGCTTCTGTGTTTTATCCATAACTTATTCTGTAGTTATCCAAACGAGATGATTCTTAATTTGGATTAAACTAGAGACATAAAAATACATTTTTCATAAGACATGAAATTTAAATTTTATCTTTAAGAGTCTCAAAACTTAACATGAAATTGATAAATGGGTGCAGCAAATTGGTGGATGAATGTATATATTTATGTTTAGTTTTGAGAGTATGTGAATATGTTCTATTTTGAGTGTTTTTAAAGATGTTTCAAAATGAGTTTAGAGCTTATAAGAAGGAGTAGTATGATGTCTTAAAATGAGGTAAATTAGAATTATAGTTAGGAATGAAAAGAAGGTGTAAATGAAGTAGAAAGATGTGTAGAATATTGAGGATGAATGTTTAAGTATGAATGTTTGTTTTGTTGGTTATGATCAATAATCTTGCATGATGTGTTTTGTGGATGACATGTTTTATGGATGTTTTGAATTGGAATGGAGGTGATAATGAAGAGAAATTGAAGTAGGAATGATAGGATATGTATAGGATGTGTTAGAGGTGATTGAAGGAGTTGAAAATTTGGAATTTTCTAGTAAATGTCCATTTGGAGGGACATATGTGTCTGCTAGGTGGACCTTCTCGGGAATTTCAGTGTTTTAGCTCTGTTCATATCCGTTTGAAGGGACATACATGTCCGCTTAGTGGACATTCACGGGATAGCTATAGTAACTTTCGATTTTTACCTTTTCAATGGCAAAATCTCACTTTGGGGTCTTCACAGAAGTTGTAGAACTCGAAGTTCTCTTCGAAACTGTACCTAAATGATCTTAATCTGACATGCATAATGAAAGTTATGCTTATTGTCCCAATTCATATACATAGATAAGTTATTGACTTATCAATGTTTTCCTATGATGTAGTTAGGCTTGAGTGGGATCTTGAATGAGCCTAGTAGATGATGAATGAAGCGATTAAAGTAAGGAAAGTGTATATGATGTTAATAGATTTTGAGATGTATATTAAGAAAATGTACCCGGGATTGTCATTGAACATGCATTGTACATAATCCATATATATGTGTGCATAAATGAGTACTTATATAATTGTGCAATGTTGTAATTTGTGTAAATGTGTGTTGTATGATATAGAGGAGCAAATAGATCGTGTGCATCCAGACATTGCAGGGACCTCGAGGCAATAAGTTATCTGGAGCAAACTGTGAGTAACCTAGACAGTTTCACGCAATTAAATGTTTGCTTTAGAATATGTTTTGGATGATGATATGAATGTGATTTGATTATGTTGATGCCGGGCAATGAAGGATTAAGCCTTGATGCATGAATGTGATATTGAGGTGCTACTTGTACGTGAATGTGACGAATTAAATGCTTCTTGACATGATTGGTTGATTATAAGAGATGCATTCCATACATAAATGCATGATCATATAATAAGAGTTGTGACCTGAGTAGCCACCGAAAATGAGCTTAAAGCTCTAAATGTGATTAAGAGCCAAAGGCTCACTATGTAAAATGAGCCCTGTATCTCCAATGGATAAGGGACGGTATAAATGAGCCTGGTATCCACAATGGATACGGGACAGTTTAGGCACTCGGTCACAACAACGTAATAATTGGAAAAGAGTCACATGAGCATTTCATATACATTTTAATAAGTATGTTTGATTGTTTGAAATGCAAAATCGTCTTACCCTTATGTGAGAATGTGATATGTGATAATTTATGAAAAATGCAAATATGTGAAATATATGTTACATGTGTGATGTGTTGCATAAATTGAGTGAACCATCGATGATGGTTCTCATTGAGTTCCGAAAACTCACCAAAATTGCAATGTTGAATTTTTAGGACTGAGAGAGGACTTTAGCTACTGAGAGACACAAGAAGAAGTATAGTCTTGTACTTTTGGGAAGAAGAAGAAATGGCTCAAAGGTCAGTCAGCTGGGATTGGAAAGATTAGATAGACTTTTTTGTCTAATTTCCTCTTTCATGTAACGTATTTTGTATTAGGTTTTGATAATGTACATGTATGGGCATTAAAAGCTACAATGTAAATACTTTTGGATTTATGAAATGAAATGGGGAAAATTTTGGTTTTAAAATATTGTGACTCTCTTGATGATGTCTTATAAGAGAATAAAGAATGCTAATGCCATGTTTAAGTGAGATTTATGATTTCTCTAACCTGCCATTATTATAAGGTATGTACTGGAATGTCCTCAAGATGTTCCAGTTCATACTCTATGGTTGTGGGGGTGTTACAGGAAGTGCCCATACCGTAACCTACCTAAAGAATTCCTTTTATAGACCTTTTACAATGGAGTTAACCCATAGATAAGAGGCATATTCGACACAGCATCCGGAGGATCCTTGATGCAAAAAACTGTTGATGAGGCAGAGGACCTGATTGAGGAGATGGCAAGCAACAGTTGCTTGTGGACAAATGAGAGAGGAAGGCAACCGACTACTTTTAGAGAGCAAAAGGAAATTGTCACGGTCAATCAAATGATTGAGATGCAAGTGAAGATCGATAACTTGACGCGACAACTAAACAACATGAAGGCATCATCCTCAGTTCAGGTGAAGGCCGCACAATTTAAGTGTGAACTCTGTATTCAGATAGACCATGATACTGTAGAGTGTTACCTAATGAAGGAGGACTGTCAGGAGCAAATAAACTACATGGGAGCACAATATTGATGAGGAGGGGGGTAACAATCTCTACTCCAACACCTACAACCCTGGGTGGGAGAATCACCTGTACTTCTCTTGGTCGAACAACAATGGCGGATAATTCAAGCCTCAAGGACAATCGGGCTTTCAGCAAGACAAAGCGAGCTCATTGGAATCAAAGTTAGACAAGATTTTAGATAAAATCGTAGGTATGGAGGAAACACACAAGAGGCTCGAGAATGAATTTGAGTAAGTTGCGAAGAACCATGCCTCATCCATACATAATCTGGAAGTCCAAGTAGGTCAGAAGTAATGTCCACTCGGAATGTTGAAACTCTTCCAAGCAACACCGAATCTAATCCAAAGGAACGTATCATGGTCATTAGCAAAACCCAGGAGGAGGAACCGGAGAAGGTAAAGGGAGGAGAATATGAAGGAGAAAGTCAAGCAAATAAAGAAGACTTTCCAAGTGAGTCTACAATCTAGTCACTTAAGTAACTCAACGTTTATTTCCATTCCTTATTGTGCAGCATCAAGAGTTATATGTAAAGAGGGAAGCAAAAAAATTACAACAAATTGAGCAAAACAAGATCGAGGAAGTGACGGAGCAAGTACAGACGAAGCTCAAATTATGAGAATCTGTCAAAAAGAAGTTCAAGAAGTGACAACTGGAAGATGACCCCAACATGGAAAAAAAGAAGGAGGACTCAGAGAACTTTTTCATCCCCTACATCATCAATAGAATCATTATAGATAGGGAATTCGAGGATTTGGACGCGAATATAAACATGATGCCCTACACCTTCACTCTGAAATTAGGGTTAAGAGAGTTAATACCTATCAAGTATCTAGTAAAGACGGTCGATAGAACAATGCATAAACCGATGAGGATTAAAAGGGACGTGCTAGTAAAGATTGATAAATATACTTTCCCCACAGACTTCTACGTATTGGACATTAGTGAAGATATGAACACCCTGATAGTTCTTGGATGACTGTTTTTGGCCACTACGTGTTCAATCATTGATGTTGGTGGGGGCGAACTAACTCTGCGGATAAGGAAGGTGAATTTGACCTTCAAAGTGACTACAAAGGAGTACAAATCTCCTTCACCTCCAGTGATATCAAGGAACCTGAACCTCAAAGAGAATGAGAAGATATCGAGGATCCAGGGAATGCTTTCAGGAAGAAGCGCTCACGAAGAAGAAGGCGAGGAAAGGAGAATTGTAAGGAAGGTGGAAACTATAACACAGTAGCTAAAGTTCAAATGTTGATATTAATGACGACGCTACCATCGCACCATTCGTTCCGACCACCGTGAGCTTAAAGGAACATCGAGCTACCTACATTTAAAGAAGTGCTGCATAGGAGGCAACCCATGGAAAAGTAGTTCTTTGATTATTTTTATTCAAACGATTGAATTCGATAGTTAGGATTATTTCATTTTTCTGTTTTGAATAAAATCAAGAAGGAACAGGGTTTTGGAATATGTGGATGATATATCAAGCATGAAAAGAGAAGTGAAAGGGGCCGCAAAAAAATTAATAAGTGAAATGGGAAAGAATGGAAAAAGAACAAGGAAAAATAAAATAGGAAGTGATGGTAAGTCGCAGGCCACGATCGTGGCTTTTGACTATGTAGAAAGAGGGAGGGCGCAAATCTTTAAAAGAACTATTACCATTTTACCCTTTTTACCACCTACATACTTAGTTCTAACTTCACTTTTGCTTTCATTTTCATTTTCACTTTACCTATCTAGAATTTAAACATCCAAATACTTTTACATCTCTTTAGAAATTTTCAACCTCCAATTTCTTCCAAATTTCTACCCAATCATGTCACGCATTAAACAATCAACCTAACGGGAACCATATGGACGACAACAAGTTGCGAGACATGGATAAAGAAACCTACAGCAGACTTTGGCTCACCCTTCCTAATCTACACAGAGGAGGAAGGCACTCATTTTCAATCCCTTCGTGCTAGAGAAATTATGGTTCTTAAGTCCGTTGATTTCGACACACTTGATAGGATAGAATTGCTTGAACGAGTTGGGCTTAATTCATACGATTTCAATTTCCTATTTATAAGGAGCTTACACTAGAATTTTTCACTTCCCTGATATATGACCCTAAGAATCCAAAAGAATTATGGTTTAGGATGGGGGACGAGCCTATGAATTAATTATCGAAATCATGTGCAAGATGTGTGGATACCCCAACTCCTCTATCATCAACAATCATGAAGACTTTCGTCCTTCCCAGTACTAGAATGAGCTTACTAAAATTAACCAATTTCATATAAAGAATGCTCATAACAACATTATAAGGTCTCATGAATGCTTGTTGTTGTACAAATTTATGTGTCAACTGGTTTTCGATAAAACCAAAACTAATAAATGTTCCAAAAATAAACTTTTTATGTTATGGGCATGGACCACATTATTCTAGTCTGCACATCCATGCATGTGCTTAATGCCTTTGTTGCGACTCCGCATAAGAGGAGTAACAATCTAGGAATGGGGTATATAGTATCTGTCATCGCAGAATATTTTGGCGTGGAACGGAGGGGATTAACTGTTCATCTCCCATAATTCCCAATCCATCACCACTTATGGCAAGCTGAAATCCTTCATTCCTATAACATGGAACTCAGGGAAATCAGCAAAAAGACACATGTCTGCATCAGGGCTAGTTAGGCAAGTTCGAGCTTAATGCCACATCGAAATGCAGAGGAGGACTCTATCAGTGAAGAGTCCAAAGAAGAGGAAGAAGAACATGACTGGAAGGAAGTTCTGGGTTCAATCTCTGAAACTAACAAGACAATTGCAGAGAACACCAGAATGATCAAGGAAATGACCCGAACAAAACACCGCTAGAGCCATGATATCCTTTAGATCCACTGATGGTTCGAGGCTCAGGGCGTTCAATTGCCACCTCCACAACCATCACCACCTCAATCTCCATAAGATTTATGTCTAACCCATTTATTTTTTCTTTTTCATATTAGCCTTCAACTCTAATTTTTATGCTTTTGTTTGTTTCCTTCACATATTGAGGACAACGTGTTGTTCAAGTATGGGGAGGGATTATGTGCTTTACTTTTGGAATGTGATTTTTACATATTATATGATAATTATTAGGATGCATTTTATGAATTGATTGACATGTCAATGGCTTAAATGGAGTGGAATTTATTTAATTTTGAACATAGTCTATTAGGTTGTAAATAATCATTATCTCGTAAAATTAGTGAATTGGGAGTCTTTGGATGAATATACAACGTAATTAGGAATTAGTGTAAATTTGGCACCCTATAAGTTGTCACATTCATTCATAATGTGAGGTCTTTTAACTTAAGTAGCTTAACTAGTATTTTTCATAGAAATTAGTAGTTTAAACAACAAGGTAGGCAATAAATGAAAAAAATTATTTTTGTTAAATAAATCACTATTTTGCTGGCCTTTGAGTTATGAATAGAGCTAGTAGCTAGTTAAAAACATGATATAGCTGAGTAACCGGATCGATACGCATCATAAATATATGCCTTCGTGTCAAAAAACTATAATGACGTTTCAACCAAGATGTGTAATAAAAATAAGACTTAGTTGAGTAACCAAATCGACATTCATTACTAATGGTTACCTCCGTGTAAAAAACTAAGTCTATGTTTAAAAATAAAATAAAATAATTATGTATTCTTTAATAAACCTACTGGACTTGTAGTAAGCTTGACCTTTCATAAAAATTTACTTAGGACCAGTTACAGAGTCTGAAGGACCGAAGAATTATTAATGTGGGTGCACAGCTGAAAGGCTGAATAAATTAACACTTAGAACTTGGTTAATTTGGATATTTAGTTCAAAGATCCTAGACATAGATTTTTCATGTTAATGATTAGATATAACTTAGTAGGATTGTGTTTAAGATTAAATTTATTTCATGAAGTTGAAGCCATTGTCTCATTATTGCATTGTGTGTTATATGTTTGTTATTTTTTTTGCTTGAGGACAAGTAAACATTTAAGTGTGGGGATGTTGATAGTTGTGATTTGCATTATTTTTTAGTTCAATTTGTTAAGTAATTAGTGTTAATTTGAGTGTTTAGTGTGTATATGTTTTAATTGTGTTAGTTTATGTGTTTAAGTGTTTTTATGGGTTAGTATGAGTCTTTGAGCTTAAATGTTATATTTTAGGTACCTTGATGTGTTTGTTAATGTTTCAAGGTAAATGGCAAAGAACGGGGAAGTTTCAAAGAGTTTCGGGCCAAAAACATGACCCACGATCGTGGCATTGTGATAGAAAGAGGCGAGCTGATAGGACACAGGCCACGATCGTGACAACAGAGAGCTCTGAACCAGGCCACAATGGTGCACTTTGGGCCACGATCGTAACAGAGAGGGTTAGGTGTTGGCCACGATTATGGCAAGCAGGCCCACCATCGTGACTTGCATCGGGTAGACACAAAAATAGCTAAAAACTGTCAAGTTTTGGGGGGCTTTTCAGACCGTTTCGGCCCTGAATCAACCCTAGGGCTTAACGAGATATAAATAGAACATTAAAGAATAGAAGAGCAACCTTTTTGCATCAGTCAATTCTAAAACCCTAGAGAGCATATCAAGAGATTTGAGGAAGGAGACGAAGGAAGAGAGACACAGAGAAGAAGCTTGACGCAAAGTATTTCTTGGAACAGGTGGTTTCCTACCGTTGCTGCCTCCACTAGTCTGTTCCAACAGTATTTTTCGTCTTTATTTCAATTTTATTGATGTATATAATTGGGATAGTCGTTGACAATAGTTGTTGTTAAATGTCGATTTTTGTCTAAACTCACCTTCGAGATTTTGATCTTTGAGATTAATGAAGTTTGATTTATTATGTTTTCATTGAGTTATTTGTGATTCAATATCTGTGCCTAATAATTTGGTAATAAATTGAGAGGGTGAACCAAGTGAATATCATCAAATTGGGTTAACGAAAGTTAGGTAGTTTGATATATAAGAATTGAATCAAACAGCTAAAATCGTGTAACGAGAGATCAAGCATAGGTTTTCGATAGGTTATTAGACAGATTCAGAATTAATTTAGGTTTCGGGTAAATTGGAAATCGAGAGATTACAATTCCATAATTTAAATTAAGGATTATAAATTAGGGTTAAAGATTATAACTCGAGAGAGAGTAATCCACCCTAAGACCGTTTAGACCAGTAATTCGATAATTGCATAATCAATTAGATTTTTATTAAATTTAGATTAAAACCCCTTTCTCTTAATTAGTAGTTTCTAGGTTGTGAAAAATTGCTATTTTGTTTATATTTTATGAGTTCAATTCTTGATTTTGATTGTTTGATTGGTTAATTTCTACATTAGTTGTTTGTTTTGATTTATTGTAAAATTTAGTCAAGGCTTAGATTTTAGGATTAGATTAACCCCATTCGTGGGAACGATACCTTATATACTATGCGAACGACCAGTGTGCTTGCAAAAATATTGAGGTTATAAATATTAAAACTTAGCATACGTAACCTAGCAATAAAGTTTTTCGCGCCATTACCAGGGAGGCGATAATTTAGTTCTATAGTTTAAGGCGTTAGATTAGTTTCTAATTTTTATATTCGGTTCTTTCGTTTCATTTTAGAAATTGTGCTCTTGCATGAACATAAGAGTCGCGAGAGGTTCGAGTCGTGTAGCGGAGACGTTAGATTTAGATATTACTCGACTAGAATGAACCTTTAGGAAAGCTCAGCGAGAAGAAGAAGAAGAGATCGGAAAATCAATAATGGCCGAGGAGTTTCAACAGAATATGGATCAGGAAACGAACCAAAGATGACAATAAAAGACCCTGATGGACTTCATAAGGTTGGGGTTCAACCTGTCGAACCAAGGAGTGGCTAAGCTAACTGTTCAAGCAGCCTCGTTTGAGATAAAGCCTGCACTTCTCAATATGCTTCAGCAGAATATGCAATTCTGCGGATTGGTTAACGAGGACCTGAATTGGCACATAGTCAATTTCCTCGAGATCTGTGATATCTTCTGGTATCATCAGATGTCAGAGAATGCAGTTAGAATCAGGCTGTTTCCATTTAATCTTAGAGATAAAGCGAAGGCTTGGTACTAATCACTGAACCTAATAAACATCACGACATGGGAGCAGCTTGTGTGTGCTTTCTTGGACAAATACTTCCCACTGACGAAGACCATCAAGATTATAAAGGAAATCACCAAATTTCGACAAGGTGATGGGGAGTCCATCTACGAAGCATAGGAGAGATATAAGGATTTGCAAAGGAAGTGCCCATACCATAAACTACCTAAGGAGTTCCTTTTGTAGACCTTTTATAATGGAGTGAACCCACCAATAAGAGGCACAATTGACACAGCTTCATGAGGATCCTTAATGCGAAAGACTGTTGATGAAGTAGAGGAGCTGATTGAGGAGATGGCGAGCAATAACTGCTTATGGACGAATGAGTGAAGTAGGCAACTGTCTACTTTCAGAGAGCTCAAGGGAATTGTTACAGTCGATCAAATGATTGAGATGGAAGCAAAGATTGACAACTTGACGCGATAAATTAACAGCATGAGGGTGTCATCCTCAGTTCTGGTGAAGGCTGTATAGTTAAAGTGTGAACTCTGTGGCTAGTTAGACAATGACACTGTAGACTACTACCTAATGAAAGAAGACAATCAGGAGCATATGAACTATATGGGAGCGTAGTATAAACGAAGAAGGGGTAACAATCCCTACTCCAATGCTTACAACCCCGGGTGGAAGAACCATCGTAATTTCTCTTGGTCGAACAACAATGGAGGACAGTTCAGGCCTCATGGATAATCGGGCTTTTAGCAAGATAAAGCAAGCTCGATGGAATCAAAATTGGATAAGATTTTGGATAAGATTGGAGGCATGGAGGATGCGCATAGGAGGCTCAAGAACAAATTCACAAATAACAAAGAACCATGCCTTATCTATACATAATCTGGAGGTCCAAGTAGGCCAATTAGTAAAGGCAATGCCTACTCAGAATGCTGGAACTCTACCAAGCAACATTGAGTCTAATCCAAAGGAAAGGATCATGATCATCAGTCAGATCCAGGGTGAAGAACCGGAGCAGGTGTAGAGAGAAGGAAGGAAGGACCAAGAAGAGCTTTCAAGCGAACCAGTGATCGAGTCAATTAAGGCAACTTGACATGTATTTCCATTCCCCATTCTGGCTCAGCGGGAGTTAAATGCAAAGAGAGTAGCAAGGATTTTAGAGGAGAGTGAACAAAATAAGGTCGAGGAAGTGACGGAACAAGTACAGACGAAGCTCACAATGAAGGAATCCATCCGGATGAAGGTTAAGGAGCAAACATCGGAAGAGAACCTTAATGTCACACAGCAGAAAGATGACCCAGGGGACTTTTTCACCACCTGCAGTATCAATAGAATCATCATAGATAGGGCATTCTCAGACCTAGGAGCGGGTATAAATATGTTGCCTTACACCTTTAGTCTGAAGTTGGGTTTAAGAGAGTTAGTGCCCACCAAGTTTTTGATGAAGACGGCTGACAGAACGATGCACAAATTGATAGGGATTATAAAAGATGTGCAAGTCAAGGCAGATAAATATACCTTTCCCACAGACTTCTAGATATTAGACATTGGAAAAGATGTGGATACCCCAATAGTTCTTGGATGATCGTTCTTGGCTACTGCACATTCAATCATTGATGTTGATGGGGACAAATTAACTCTGAGGATAGGAAAAGAGCAAATAACCTTCCAAATGATGCGGAAAGATTACAGAATTCCTTTACCTCGATAAAATAGCAAAGAATTGGGATCTCGAGGTGAATGGGAGGATATTAAGAATCCTGGGAACGTATTTAGGAAGAAACACTCTCGAAGAAGAAGGTGAGGGAAAGAAAATTACAAGGAAGGTGGGGACTGTAGCATGGTAGCTAAAGTTCAAACTTTAAGCTTAATGACGTCGCTACCATTGCACCATTCATTCTGACCACTGTGAGCTTAAAGGAGCATCGAGCTACTGACGTTAAAAGAAGCGTTGTATGGGAGGCAACCTATGGAAAAAATAGTTCTTTGATTGTTTTAGTTAGAACGTTTAAATTGTGTAGTTAGGATTATCTTTGTTTTAAATAAAATCAAGAAGGAATAGGATTTTGGAGTAAAGTAGATGGATTGAACAAGCAAGTAAAGGGGCTACAAAAGAATCAAGAAGTGAAATTGAAAAAAAAAAGTGTGGGCAAGCCTAGCAAGCCATGATCGTGGCCTGCGATTGGGCAATAAAGAAGGGGCACGAATTCTTTAAAATTGTTTTTACCATTTTACCCTTTTAACCATCTATATATTCACTTCTAACTTCACTTTTACATTCACTTTCATTTTAACTTTATCTCTCTTGACTTCAAAGTCACAAAAGTTCTCACATCTCTCTAAAACTTTTCTTCAACCTCTAAATTCTACCCAATTATGTCTCGCATTAAACAATCAACCTGACAGGAGCCATATGAACGACAGCAAGTTGTAAGACATGGGAGGCGAAACTGAGTAGCAGACTTGGCATGCCCTTCCTGATCTATACAGAGAAGGAAGGTACTCGTTTCCAAACCCTTAGTGTTAGAAAAATTTTAGTTCCAAAATACTTTGATTTTGACACACTCGATAGGCTAAAGTTGCGTGAGAGGGATGACCTTAGGAATCCCAAAGAATTATGGTTTAGGATGGGAGGACGAGCCTACGAATTGAATGTAGAAATCATATGTGAGATGTGTGGATTCCCTGAATCCTCCGTCACCGATCATCATGAGGATTTTCATCCTTCTCAAAACTAGAATGAGGTTACTGGAATTGAACAATTTCATGCCAAGAATGCTCATAACAACATCATAAGGTCCCACGAACACTTGTTGCTGCACAAATTCATGTGTCAGTTGGTTTTTGACAAAACTGAAACCAACAAGTGCTCCACAAAGGAAATTTTTATGTTTTTGGTGCATAGACCACAGTATTCCAGTCTGCACATCCATGCATATGCTGAATGCCATTGTTACGACTCCGCGTAAGAGAAGCAACAACTTAGGAATAGGATACATGGTGTCTACCATTGTAGAATATTATGGCGTGGAATGGAGGGGGTTAACTATTCATCTCTTGGAATTCCTAAACCATCACCACTTATGGCAAGTTGAGATCCTTCATTTCTACAATATGGAACTTAGGGAAATCAGCGAAAAGACATATATTAGAATCATGGCAAGTCAGGCAAGTTCGAGCCCAATATCGCCTCAGCAAGCAGAAGAGTCCAGTAAAGAATCTGAGGATGAGGATGAGGAAGAAGAGCAAGGCTGGAAGGAAGTTCTGGATGCAATCTTTGAAACCAACAAGACACTTACGAAGAATGCCAGAATGATAAAGGAGATGGCCCAAACACAAAGACACCAGAGTCGAGATATCTATCGGATCCACAGATATTTTGAGGCTCAGGACGTTCAATTGCTACCTTCGACACCATCACCACCTCCATTTCCGTAGGATTTATGTCTAACCCATTTATTTGTTTTTTCCAAATTAGCCTTCAGTTTTAATTTTTAATTTTATTTTATTTTCTGTATACTTTAATTTTTGCCTTTTCTTTTCTTTTATGTGTAGTGTGTTCCCATCTCACGTTGAGGACAATGTGTTGTTCAAGTGTGGGAGGGATTATGTGTTTTGCTTTTAAATGTGAATTTGCATATTATATGATAGTTATTAAGTTGCAATTTGTGAACTGTATGAACGTGTCAATGGTTTAGATAGAGTGAAATTTATTTAATTTTTTACATAATCTATTAGGCTGTAAATACTCATTAGCTCGCAAAATAGTGAATTAGGAGTCTTTGGATAAATAAACAGCTTAATTAGGACTTATTGTAAATTTAGCACCCTATAGGTTGTCACATTCATTCATAATTTGAGACCTTTCAACTTAAGTAGCTTATCTAGTATTTTTCGTAGAAATAAGTAGCTTAAACAACAAGGTAGGCAAATAAAAAAAGTATTTTTTGTTTAATAAATCACTATTTTACTGGCCTTCGGGTTATGAATAGAACTAGTAGCCAGTTGAAAATGTGATATAGTTGAGTAACCGGATCAACACGCCTCACAAATGTGTGCCTTCGCGTCAAAAAGCTATAATAACGTTTCAACCAAGCTATTTAATAAAAACATGACTTAGTTTAGTAATCGGATCGACATTCATTACCAATGTTTGCCTCTGCGTAAAAAGACTAAGTCTATATTTAAAAATGAATTAAAAACAACCTACTGGACTTGTAATAAGCTCGACTTTTTGTGAAAATATACTTAGGAACAGTTACAGAGTCTGAATGATCAAAGAATTATTAATGTGTGTGTTGGCCCCGGGTCTCGATTCCTATTTCATGGCGTTAAGGCGCCAAAATTGGAGTATTTTTAAAATAAAATTAATTATAAATAAAATTAATATCAAAATAAAAAGAATTTAATTCCTTGGTGGGAGCAAAAACAAATACACAAACAATTAAAATAAATAGCCTAGAATAAATTTGACATGAAAATAAATTAAAAGAAGTCATGAAGGGACCTTTTTATTATAAAAAATAATAATAAAATAAAATAATATAATGATAAGTCAAAAATGGAGAGTAAAACAAATAAATCGTCTTATGAATTAATGAATAAAAAGGAGAGGAAGAGGCAAAAGTCACGGGTGTACGAAAAATTTCTCACGGTTGTGACAAATACCGACAAAGGGGAGTCGCGATCATGTTTATGCACGATCATGACCTTCCTGTTAAAACACAAAAGTCGCGATCGTGCACAAGCACGATCGTGACAGATGGTGAACAGTAGCAATTTGAAAGGGCGATCGCGACTTTCTAGCCGCACTCACCAACTTTAAATCTCCATATCTTTCAATCTTAAAATCCAAAAATTACAAACTTTACATCATAGCAAAGCTAAGAGAAAGATCTACAACTTTCATGCAGACAACTTTGTCAAATTCTGCCCAGACCAATCCAGTTTATTCCTTAAAATTTCAGATCACATTTTATCCCTTTTTCTCCCTTTTCTTTCTACTGTCAATATATATATAACTGCTAACTATATCAAAAGACCCGAACCCAACAATCATAAACCATATATATAACACTCCCATTAAAACAATTACTTCAGAAAAATATATTCAAAAGCCATTGAACAACTAACAATTCCATTCCCGTCAAAAAATATAACAATTTAACAGAAAAAGAACTTGAACATGAACAGAAGAAATTCTTCAACTCTTACTGTCATTCATTTCTCAAAATAAAACAGAGTAAGTGCATTACTCTAATTACAAACAAAAGCCACATCAGTAGCATAATACAAAATACAACATTGATGCTCATGCCTAACATGCTTATAAAGCTACCAAAAATGATCCAAACTAACTTAGTTACAAATGAAATATTTCTTAGAGATTTGTTGAAGTTCTTGCAAAGTTTACTGATCTACTAATTCTTCACCTAAAGAGTAGAAAATAGTGGAGTGAGCTGGGAAGCTCAGTGGCTAATACGGTTATAGCCATCGATGATGAGCCACACACACACACAATCAAGCATTTAAATATATACGAATCCAGTTCACAAAACACATACTTAAAATTTTCAGTCAGATAAATTATATCATATATTTTTGTTTTCAATCATCATAACAAAACATTTAATCATATATCATGCCCAACAAATCACAATGAAATGCATAAACAATATGGCTCGAGAGAATCCCATAGAACAGAATGGCAAAACTGAAGTTTACACCATGAACAGAATCAGTCCATTTTTTGGAGCTCATATGCCACAAATGGGCAGCCGGGATAAGGCTTTAGGTCAACTTGTACGTAACCAACGAAATGGTATCTCTCTTGCCCACATAAGCAAAATTTTGATGTTTACATATTTCATACCATAATCATATTTTCATGCTTCTTCAATTTTCTATTTTTCATCAATACAAAAGCAACAGAACTCCTACAAAGCAAAGATGATATAAATTCACAGAACATTTTTTCCATATTCACAATGAATAAAAGAAAATACTTAAGTACACATATAAGCAAATAATTCAGCTCATCAACATAACAACTATAAACATATTACCCACCTCTTTACTTACAAATCCAAGCTCAAACTTATCTTTCCTCTTGTTCATGATTTCGACTTTTCTTGGTTCCCCTCAAAAAAACATATTTTTCATTCAACAACATATACAAATAGAAATCCTTGAAGCTATATTATAAGCTTAGACTTAATCTACTCTTAGTTTATCTAACTAGAAGAACTAAGATCTAGTTAAGGTTCATAAAAATTTAAGAAGAAGAATTTCGGTTCTCTTCTTTCTCTCTTTATTTTCAGAACACAAAAACCTATTTTCTCCATTTTCTTCTTCTATCAAAACAAGAAAAGAAGATAGAAGTTACCAAAAACTCAGCTGAATCTTCTTCTTCTACTTCTTGTCTCCTTTTTCTTTCTTTCCTTCTTTTTCTTTTCTGGTTCGTTTTGCTACTTCTCTTCTTCTACTTCTTTCTACGTTTTTCTTCTCTCTTTCTTTCTCATTTTACATGACTCTCTCTTTTTTTTCCTAACCTCTCAAACATGTCTCTCCCTTACACGACTCTCTTCCTCTTTCTCTAGTTTCTTCTAACTTCTTCTACGATTTCTCTCTTACTTTCTTTCTTACACGACTTTCTTCACCTTCTTTTCTTATAAAATTTAAGACAACTTCTAGCTTTCCAAACTTACCCTTTCATATCTAATATAATGCCTTCTAACTCCTTCACTTAAATCTAACTCTTTCTTTTAATCCGTGCAACCATATGTAATTAAAAAAATAGTCATAAATAAACTCCATAAATTCTCATTCAAAATTCTGATTTTTACTCGTGACTAAACACTAACAAATTCTCAGTTAATAATTTTAACTTCCAAAAAACGTTCGGGGTCCAACAATATAACTTTTAGTAGTGATACGTATTCTATTTAGAGAGAAAGAACTTAAGTCTTTTATAAAGCAAACAAAGGGCTAAGGATCAAGCACCTGGATCAAAAAGCAACTGATGACCAACCAACTATACTCCTTCTACAATCCTGGATTAACTTCCTCTTAAAGAATACAAGACCATCTAAAAACATAAGGAACTAAAGAAGTCGATTGTTCTGCCAATGATCTATTATCTTACTTCCTTTATGTTGGTTTGTTGATATTGGTGTGTGCACATTGGTTTAGCTCATTATCTTCAGAGTCATGTAATTCTTTGTTAGGTATAAGTTGTTATCTTAAATTTTTCTATGTCACTATGTCTTTGGAACACTTATAAAACATCACCTCTACTTTTAGAAATATAATCTTTCTTTAATTTCCAAAAAATGAAATGTAAAGACTTTTAATTGATTAACCGTCAAATATAATCTTTCTTTAATGTAATACGTGTTTATTTTTGTTTTGTTTATTGTTTTGACCTGTCATTCTTATATGTAGCCCTTCACGGAGTTGAAGGGCTACAAATTGACTGTAGACTCCTAGTTCGGTGGATAGTCTGTTTGCTGGTCGACCGTACCTCTGCACGACCGCTTGCCCTCCTATTGAAGCCCCATGAGGATATGACCTCTGCCTAGGATAAGTAGAGCACGTTTAGGGTAGGATTAGAGTCTCATATAAAAGATGATTAGGATTTACCTCTGCTATAATAGATAGCAGACGATAGATCAGGAATAGGCCATATAGGAAGTGTATATGTATATAAATATG
>JAOTAY010056421.1:0-17500 GCA_025629805.1 Erythroxylum baracoense | reverse complement strand
TGAGAATCGTGTGCTAATCCCTCCCAACCCACTAAAACATATGTAAATAGTAAGTCAAAGTCACATGTTGCCAATACATTTGTAGTTGTTATTCCTTTCTGTCCTCTGTATCTCATTTGATCCTCTTTTGTAACAACTACCGCTATATGTGTACCATCAATAGCTCCAATGCAATCCTAATATAAAACAATGATCATAAGATGATAAAAAAACGTTTTTCAATGAAAAATATAATGAAGGGGGAGTAAGAACATATTCAATCACCTTAAAATGTGGCATATATCTAGCATCATTGGCAATTTATTATGGAATCTCCTTGAATTCAGAATCTTTTAGTATGAGTATATTCCTTAAAAATCCATCCATGGCACTCAAAACTTCATTAAAAACTTTACTCTGAATATTGAAAGCGCTCTTGGGTATCTCTATTAGGGGAACCTTTACTTAGGACATACACAAATAAACCAACTTTCTCCAAAATAGACATCTAATTTGAAGGTCTCAAACCATAATTGTTTTCCAAAACCATACATAATTGACGAAATGTATTTTGATTCATCTTAAATGTATTAAAACACCGTTTTCATGACCATTCAATAATTCATTCATCTATAGTTCTCCTGTTTGATAGGAGTCATGCATGTTTCCTTTTATACGTGGTTAAAAAAATACACACCCATGTAACCTACTATACAAGCCACCGAATCTTAAAACTCATTATCATTGTCCAAATTTTGCTTAATTTGCAGAAGTTGCATAATATTATCATTCATACCTGTAAATCAACAAGTAAAATTATATTCTAAATAAACATAACACTTATATGTCTAAATATAAAGAAATAAATAATATAACACGTAATAAAATTATAGATTACTACTAATAAGATAACATAATGTAATAAAATAAGTTAACCAAGTTCATAATGTCTTAAAATATATCATGTCATCGTAAGTGAACAAATAATGAAAACAATAAACTAAACATAGTAATGCATAGATAGAAACTATGTTTAATGTTTTTTAAGTTTTCATACTCATACATAAACTTTATGTATTCAACTCTTTTTGTATCATCTGGTAGACCGAAAAAATGGCCCTTCTTTGCAATTCCTTAATTAACATGCAAGTAAAGTAAAATTCAGGAGTACCAGTCTCTAAACCAGGCAAAGTACATAGTTTTTCCAAAGCATTCATAACATTATGATGTGACGCGCCTACATCAGTACTCTGTGATGCACCAATATTCATCATGTTCAAAACTTTTGTAATAGAAGTATTCATTTCCACTGTTGCACTTTGTCTCTTTTAAATCAATTACATCATATCGTCAAGCCTCTCATACATTGCTGTAGATCTTCCTATCCTCTTAGTAGAATCAATTCTTGCACTCTTGTTACTTTATGAACTATCATTCTCTAAAGCCCTTTTGTGTCTTCCTCTCACTCCCTTCATTGAGGGGTAGCAACAGGAGTAGATGCAGGAGTTGGGGAAGTTTCTCTCCACACCTCTGCCCAATCACCAGTCACATGATAATTGTTTAAACTACTAGTCTCGTCTATATTCTCATGATCATGATAGCTTGACAATTGATGATGAGCATTATGACTATCAAGTGAAGAAGGAACATATACTTCCTCAACTTTTCGTTGTTGTTGTGGATGGCCAGCCACAGGACAAAATGTAATCTCTCCTCGTGCCAAACATCTAAAAAGTTGATCCAAATTACATTCAAGCTTAGGTTCAAGTCCTTCCTCTTTAAATGTTTTAAAATTGTTGTTCTCCTACAAAAAATAATTAACTTATATTTAACTAACTATTTAACATTAAAGTAAAGGAAAATAACTTAAAAAGGGCTAACCTTAATCTTCAAAGTCTACCACTCCTCACTAGTAGCAATTCCTAATCTCGTTTCTTTCCCTTTCAACTGTTTCCATAGACTCCATCTAGTTCTTATCTAATCAAACTTATTTTTAAGCTTAGTTTTATCCCATTGTAAGTTGATCGTTTTGTGAGACTCTTCCTCCACCTTCTTCTATGGTATCCTTCGGCAAATAACTCCACCATGTTTTCCCTTACTCCTTTGAATATATGGGTTACAAATGCCATAGAAGATAAGAAGTGTTTCTTTTAGCCCACGAACCCTACCTATATCATTCTCCCTTGACCTTCTTCTTTATTTCTTTTTTAGGATGATGTCATCTTATCATACAAGATGAGAGAAGATTATATACTAATTAATCAATTTGCAATTGGTTTCATTAGTGAGTTGCTTTAATTGGTTACAATTAGACTATTCCAACAAAATAAATATATAAATACTTTTTATCATCGATATATTATTATTAATTACTTAATTTAAAATGAGTAATATAATTAACTTGTGAATATTACTCAAAATTTATATAAAATTTTATTGTAATATATTTTTATTTAAAATATTATATTATAAAAATATTTTTCTATTAAATCACTGTTTGTTTATACATAGTAATTTAAGAAAATACTACTTTTGGTAACCAAAGAACTATTAAATTATTAAATAATATTAGAAAAAGATAAATATAAATTTGTATATATTAAATAATCAAGTTTTAATGCATGATTACAGAACCATCTTAACAAGATTCAGGGAAGAATACAAAATTTGGAGAAAACCATCTTAAACATGAAAATAAAAAAGAGAGAAAAAATAGCTAGGGATAAAACAAAATGGTTGCAAGTTAGGCTTCGGTGGAATGATAGGGGAGAGTTCTAAATTAACAAAGTCATTATATAAAATAATGATGCTTTTCTGTTCACTAAATTTGACAAGTTTGAGAAGGTATTTCAAAAAATTGAGTGTGTGTCAAATAAAAAAAATATTCGCGCTCATGTGTCTTTTTAGGATTGCATATTTACTGTGAATAAGAAATTTATTAAATATTTTTTATTAAATTACTGTTTGCTTACATATAATAATTTAAGAAAATACTACTTCATTTTGGTAACAAAATAACTATTAAATAATTAAACAATATTAGAAAAAGATAAATATAAATTTGTAAATATAAATAATCAAGTTTTAATGCATGATTACCAAGCCATCTTAACATGATTTAGAGAAGAATAAAAAATCTAGAGAAAACCATCTTAAACATGAAAATAGAAAAGAGAGAAAAGATAGCTAGGGATAAAACAAAATGGTTGCAAGTTAGGCTTCGGTGGAATGATAGGAGAGATTTCTAAATTATTATAAAAAATAATGGTACTTTTTTACTCATTAAGTTTGACAAGTTTGAGAAGGTATTTCAAAAACTAGAGTGTGCGTCAAATAAAAAAAATATTCGTGCGCATGTGTCCTTTTAGGATTGCATATTTACTATGATAGGAAATTTATTAAATGTTTTTCTATTAAATTACTATTTGTTTATATATAATAATTTAAGAAAATATTACTTCATTTTGGTAACAAAAGAACTATTAAATAATTAAATAATATTAGAAAAAGATAAATATAAATTTGTAAATATTAAATAATCAAGTTTTAGGGGATGATTAAAAAACCATCTTAACAAGATTTGGAGAATAAAACAATCAAACCTTTCAAGATTGCATATTTACTGTGAATAAGAAATTTTTAGAGAAGTTTGATACAACATTTTAGAAACATAAATGTTTGTCAAATAAAACAAAATATTCATGTATTTTGTTTGACGATATGAATATTTGGAAGACTACTCTCTATATAAATAGGAATATCAAAACTATTAAAACACAATGGTTATAATTACAGACATTATAAACTTATTAAAAGCATGTTTTGAAAGCAAAAGCTAATAATCTATCAAAGCAGTCATTTTTAGTTATCTGAAATAATTGGAAACATCTTGCTCTATAAATGTCCTACTCTATAAAACCATTATATTTAGGAAAAGAAAAAAAACAAATCAGATCAGTAAGGAGTTAAAACCATATTGAAGACATAATTGAAATTAAAAGAAAGGAAAAAAACTTTGCAGCGGTTCAGCATTAGAAGGGTTTCTGAAACTTTGAGTTTCTAGAACTTTTAACACTTGAAACTTCAGGTTTTGAGGACTTTTTAAAGGGAAGAAGAAGAAGAAGAATTTGACAGAGGTTGAGCATTAGAAAGTGTCGGAAAGAAGAAAAGAAGCAAAATTTGTTTAAGCAAAGCAAAGATCTAAGATACCCACCAAAGTCTAACAAAGAAGAAAAAACCAAAGTTAGAAAAACAAAAGCAAGGCCTCAATAAGAACGTCCTCCATGGCAAAAGCTTTGATTGATAACTCTATGCACTTATCTTCTCTCTCTCTTTAACTTTCGATTTATTCTCCATAATAAACTTTCTTTTACGATTTCAAGAACCTTCTGATTCCTTCCTCGCCATTCCTCTTTCACGAAACAATGACTAATGACTAGCGATCTCGTGGCGTAGTGAGAGCAGAGAAGATTCTTCTAGAGAACCTAATTAGAAATGAGGTTGAGATTGGGAGTAGAGAGTAAAGTGGAGGGCAATACTGTCATTAGGCAATCAGCTAACCCCAAACGCTCCAGTAGAGGAGCTTTTAAAAAATTAGCTAGTTGGGTTGAATCAGCCAACCCAACTAGCTCATAACCTAAAAAATAAATAGCTTTTTAATACGTGTCAAATAGCTAAAAAATAGCTTATCAGTTGTTTACTAAACACGCCTTATGTTACTTAAAAGTGGTTAGGAGCTAATCTCCTTGGATACTCCACTTCTAGAAATAATTAATTCTAGTTTTACTAACAAGTAGGTATAAGGCTTTGTTGCTCTTTGATATGGAACAATATACAGAAGTGAGTAATACTAAACAAAAAGATCTCTCACTTATATTGATAAATCCTCCTCCTCTCTAGTCTTGCTAACTTATATCACACTTGGAAGAAGAACTCAGGTGCAATGCATCAATTTACACCCGACTAGCTTCCATTTCACTAAGCTACCTCCACTCATCTTTTTATTTCGTATTTTTCAACCTTATTTAAACTCAGATTTTGGTTTGCTGTTCATTTTTGTTTCCTCTCTCTTCTAAGGGCAATTTGGTCTTCATCTACTTCTTTTCCTTCCCGCCTTATCCACTTTCATAATTCTGGCAATTGTCTTTTGAACGAGCTTCCTAGACCCTTCGTTTTTTGCCAAACTGAGTCTTCTACTCTTCAAACATGCCAGTAGCTCCTTTGTTCTCCAATAACTTTCCTCCTTTGCCCTCAAAGATATAGAAGGCTCCTCTTTTCTTCTATACCTTCCACTATTGCCCTATGAAAGAAGAAGATGGCAGATTGTTGGTTTTCCCTTAGCTAGATTTTCTTCAAGTTAGTGCAAAAACTTGGTAAGCTTCATTGATTGGCTTCTTTTGGGATAGGAGACTTGTATTTTCAATGATTCAAAAGTGGGCACAAAATACGTGAAAAAAAAGAGGATTACTTAAAGTGCTTATAGTAGAAGAAAACATATTGCTATTTACCTTCTCATCTAAAGATGAAACTATAAAAGTAGTGGTGGAGGGTCCCTGGCATATCCAGAACCAGCCTTTGTTTTTACAGCCATGAAGACCAAGGATCTAAGCTAATTTCATTAAACACCAACTTGTTCCTTTATGGTTACATTTGTACAATTTCCCACTTGAATATTGGACTACCAAAGGCCTTAGCATGGTAACAAGCTCCCTTGAAATTCCTCTTTGTATGGATGAAAATACTGCACAAAGGAAAAGAGTTGGATATAACAGGTTGTGTATAAACATGGAGTCAATACAAAATATGCCAAAAAGTATACCAATTATGAGATTAGGTGCCAATGGCCCTTTGTTTGAAGATAATCAGAAAGTATAGCAATTATGAGATTGGGAGCAAATGGCTCTTCGTTTGAAGATAATGTCTATGTTAACTACCAATGGAAGCTATCACTGGGGAAAAGGTGGATACGTACAGGTAAAAAGTTCCTAAAAGGAGATTATGAGGAGCTTATAGGATTGGATGCACATGCAGGTTATGAGAGCACTCAAAAGGAACCTCCTCAAGAGATTGTGTAAGAGGCCAACATTGCATCAGTAAGTAATGCTCAAGTGGTAACTTATCTCTCTGTAGATCCCAAGTTTCAATTGGATACTCCAACTAAGAATGGGGAAAAGAAAGAGGCATCAGAAGCAGATCACTTGACATCTCCTCCTCTTTTATAATGGGAGGTGATTTGGGAACTTCTTTCGAGACTATGGTTACAAGGAAAGCAAGTAGGAGCAAAAAAAAAAGGCTCCAAAAACAACTACATCTTCTTAATGACTTGGTTTATATGGAATGTTAGAGGTATTAAATGCCCAAAAAAGCTTTTATGTAATACATCATTACCATAGTGTATATGCCTGAACATCCAGAGGACATTCAAGAACATACCCTATGAAAATGGCATGTTAGAGCAATCACATCAACTTATTATGGCATCATACAGAACATAAGTAGTAATAAGATCAACCTTTCCTATTTTATTCACAAGCATAACTTACACTATAGCATTACACTTCGTAATACATATATTGACATCACCAAAAACTTCTGAGAGTTTACTTGTAGTACCTCCTTACGATGGGATACATACCATAACACCCTTAAGACATTCCAGTACATAACCTATGATAATGGTGCGCTACGTTCAATCACAACATTCACTTAATATGGTATCATCATTCTTAATTATTTTATAAGACATCATAAAAAAAGGTACAAATTTTTAAAACCAAAATTTCCCTATTCCATTCCATAAATCCAAACTTATTTACATTGTACCTTTATAAATACCCATACACGTACATCATCATATCCTAAAACAAAATATGCTACATGAAAGAGGAAAATATACAAAAAGTCTATTAATCTTTCCAACCCCAGCTGACTGACCTTTGAGTCATTTCTTCTTTATCCCAAAAGTACAAGTCTACACTGCTTGTATCGTCTCTCAATAGCTAAAGTCGTCTCTCAGTCCTGAAAAGTCAACGATGCAATTTTGGTGAGTTTTGCAAGCTCAATGAGGTAATCGTCATCGATGGTTCACTCAATTCATGTATCACATCAATACACGTAACATATTTTTCACATTTTTACATATTCATAAAATATCACATTTCGCTTTCAGAACAATCATAATGGCCATTTCATTCATGTAAAATACACTTATCAAATATAAATGCAATGCACGTGACTCAGTTTCATTTGTTACTTTGTTGTGACCAAATGCCCAAATGCCTTTTTACTAGCTCATATCCCTTTGTGGATACCGAGCTGTATCAATTAATGTCCCATATCCCTTAGTGGATATCGAGTACATGCACAACTGAGCCAAAGGCTAAGCTCGTTTACTGGCGACTCCGGTCACAACTACCATTATCTTTCATGCATTCACGTAATCAAATACATCATACATATTCAATGATTACACTCATTCAGTCACATTCACACTCTTTCTTATTCATATTTGTCATCGAACTTTTAGTCTAACATTTAACATTGAATTTGAGAACAAATAGTTAGTTATATTCACATTTAAGTAGTACTTCCAATACAGTCCCCAATATAGAGCTTCTCGGACTATCAATTGTTCAGAATCAACACAATCAATTTCACATTCATAAGATAATTCAAACATAATCTAACATAAACAATTAATTAAGTGAGACCGTCTAGGTTACTCACAGGTCATTCCCGAAGCTAATGCCTAGAAGTTTCAGTAACATCTGGATGTTGACATTCTAGTTGCTCCTCTATATTACACAATATACACATATCACAATTTGGCACAATTATAAGTGGTTATTAACGCACATGTATGTATATGAAGTATGCACAATGCATGCTCATGACAATCTTAGGTATCGCTCTATTATTCTTGTCATGTAAACATTCGTATATCCAAACTCACATAAGTATCATTTTCACTTATGGGGTATACCTCAATAAAACCACAAAAATCGAAATTCATAATTCCTTGGTCAATTCAGATTTTTCCTATAACAACTTTCGGGTCAATTTTTCCATGTTCTTTTTGACCAAGAAATGAAGTAATTTGAGGGTACTTTCTTCTATAAAATTATTCTACTATCTCTTAAGTTTCTAATGGCACTAAGATCATTCAATTTGGTTCAGTATTCTATGAGTTATGCTCAAAATACTATAGACTAAGCACATTTGAAACTTTTGCTTGTACATGATCATGCTGTCAAATTGTACAACTCATATCTCTCAATTTCTACATTGAAAAATTATGAACTTTATATAATTTGAAATATAAGAGAATAAAATACAACTTTTATGAAGAAACCTTTGTCTAATTCGGCATCTATCAATACAGTTTATTCAATATCAACAAGACATGATTTCTGTCTCGGGTAATACTACAACCTCAGTCAAAACTCAATTTCAAGCCAGATTTTGAAATTCTTAGAGATAGAATTAAAATTCGATTTCTTCAAAACAATTGTAGCCCTATGTCTCTAGTTTACTCCAAATCAAAAATCATCCCATTAGGATAACTACAGTACAAGTTATGGCTAAAACATAGAAGCATAATCAGTGGACATGTTACAACTACATTTTCCAGCATTCATCTTCCAATTTACTGCATCCAGTTCTCGACTTCATGTTAATTTTTGAGACTCTTAATGACAGAATTAAAATTTGTTGTTTCATGAAAAATATAGTCATATATCTCTAGTTTAATCCAGATCAAGAATCATCTCATTTGGATAACTACGGAACAAGTTATGGCTAAAAGACAGAAGCTTAATCATTGGAAATGTTATAACTACCATTTTCCAGCACCCTCTTCATCACCATTTAGTCTCTCAATCCTTCCTTAAAACAATTAATACATTAAAATAGAACATATATCTATTTATTGCAACATCAACGTTACACATATCTCAACTCCTCTATCATGATCATTAAACACTAAACTATCATCATAAATGCTTCATTTAGCAAAACTATGAAGATTAACAAGCTACTTAGTTGATTTATCTTCAAATCCTTCAAAAACACACCAACCCTAGCTTTCCCATGTCTCTCACGACCATCATCATTATAGGGTAGATTTGGTTGGGTTTTTTGTGAGAAATGAAGAAGAGAGCAAAATAAGAGCAGGAAATGGAAGGAGAGAGCAAGGTGTAACTTGGATGAAGGTTGGTGAAGCAAAATCGTGGAAAGAAAAAGAAGAATGAAGAAGATGATGAGAGTTATGAAAATAAGAAGGAACAAGCAAGAATGAAAGCAACTAAGTGGTCTCCAAATTAAAAGAGTCATGGGATAGGGCATGGCTTGGCAAGTGACACATGTTACTTGCCACATGTCCAATTCCTATTGGTTCACAATTGGTTCTTTTGTTAAACTAATCCATTCAACTCCAATTTCTACTCCAATTGTCTCCAAATTTCAATGACATAAGTCATTAAATCCAAATGTCATTTATAAAAATTTTCACTGCCATTTGACTCTTAATGCTACTGTTACTTTTCAATTATCTTGCCACTTGACATTTTTCCAAGTCCAAAAATTTCCCAAAATTTCAAAAAATTTTCTTAAAATTCACCAAAAATTCTAAATCACTAAATACACTCTCCAAATCAGTTTTCAACATATAAAAACTACAATTCTCAATAAAAATCACCTTTCACATATATAAATCAATTAAACCCAGAAATTGTCAATGAATGCATTTACAGTTATTTTCATATGCAAAAAATTCAATATTCACGTGTAGGTGCATATCATATAATGCATGAGCATGAAATGTATTTTCTGATTTCTTAATAATCTCTCATATTTATTCTACCTTTAATATGGGTAACGGGATGTTACATCCTTCTCCTGTATACCTCATGGAGAATAGCTATTTAATCAAAGAGCTCTGCTCCGCATGAGAAGATACCTTGTACCTCTGGAAAATGCTATCCATAAACTCCTTCGCTATGGTTGTATCCAGTAATCCACTGAGCAAATAATCAAGGATCGACCTCTTGATGGTCAAATAACACATCTTATTTGACCGCTTCAGATTGCTTTAGCTGTTTTATCAACTTCTGAGCTAATATCAGTAAGTGGAGAAGGTCTCTCTATATGCATTGCCATATTGACGTCAGCCATCTCCAAGGAAAACTCAACATTCTTCTTTCACTTCTTGAAATTAAAACCATTTAAGGTCTCAATCGCGATAGCATTGTTGGTTACAGAAAAGGTGACTGGAAGATAGAAATGACAATGTAAAGATCAGTATAAATGCAGGATAATAGCGATACTTAAAGTATTAAAGCAGTATTTATACCAAGAATCCGATCACACATGTTATGAAGTACCTTTGTGTTGAATACATAATATATGCAATTGGACCCCCACATAAAAGGCGATAAGATATAAACCATCAACTCTCATGACACTATCACCTTTGGATGAATAAATCATTTAAGCAACGACTTTCTCTATCTAATGTCTTTATGTTCATCTCAAAACTTTATGTAAGGCCAACACCTTTGGGCAGAGTAACCAAACATAAGGCCAGAGACATCCCCCAATATGTGAGCAGAACAATCTAAAATATTGACTTGGAAGACCATTTTGGTGAGCACATCCTTATTAATACCCTAGAAACTCCACAAATATAAGAGATACATCTTTATGTCATCCTTATATTCTATATGGGCATAATGTATGTGAAAATCAGCTATGAAGGCAAAAAACCAAATGCAAAATCTTATTGGTACTGAAAACATTATCGTTAAACTTTATTTGAGACTTTTACTTAACAAATTCTCAATAAGAGTGACTTTCGCTCTTTCCCGAATACCGAACCTACCATGCGAGACATGAAACTTTAAGGATCTCCCTTATGTGTAGTTTGGAGTACACAAATGCATTTAAATCAGCTTGCAAAAGCTTTAAAACCTTTTTCCAAAATCCAATTACCAACGTAATAAATATAGAAAAATTAAAAAATCACTTTAAAAATTCCACTAACCTGGAAACTGACCCAAAAGGACTCCGGGTAACTTTATGGGAATTCTGAAAATTTTCCTTTATATTTTTTAAATTTCTGGTGCTGACGTCAACATAACGTCAATAGCAATGTAGTGATGACGTCAGCACAACATAGTGTGTTGATGTTTATGCTGATGTCAGCAGGTGTCGTCTGCGCGTGGCAAGGGGCGCATGTGTGTTGCATGCACGCGTAATGATGGGCAGCAGATGCTCCTGACTCGTGCTTCTCACAGGCCCCCACACGCATATGCGCTTTCCCATGTGGGCAAATCACAGCCGTCTACTTATCGGGACAGATGGGGGGCGCGTGCGTCACCTGTGGCCACATGGGGAGCGTGCAACCACACGCGTCCATCACTCCGTGGAGTTATGTGGGAGCATTGCACGTGCGAATCAAATCGCCTTAGGGCGGTTACTGCAGCACTGTTGGGCGCGTACAGGTTTACATGCTTGGCGGTGCAATCACCCTCCAATGGGGGCAATTTCCAGTGATCCTGGTTCCCCTTTTTCACACTTTTTGGCCCGTTTTTGATCCGTTTTTCATAGCTAACCTTGAGTATACCACTTTCACGTTATCATTTATGCAAAAAAACAAAAAAACGAATCAAAAACTGATGGAAAACTAAAGTAGATTAAAACTGAAAAACCTTCGTTTCTGGTAATCCAATCACGTAACCGCTCTAACACCATATGTAACACGTAACATAGACCTTATTATATGTCCTTGATCGTTTATGAAAGGGTTAAAAACGAAGGAAATGCAAAATACCTTATTTCAGTTCCATATTGACTTCTAAAGCAGTTTCTGTGGCTAAAACGGGCTCTAATCTCTTGGGACCTTCATAGAAAACGTTAACCGACACGTGGTTAACGTCTTTCTACAATTTTCTCAATACATAAGTGCTCTTAACGAGTCAGAAGATCCGTATGCTTACGAATGACATGAGCAACTGTAGGAGACCTTAACCTTTATATATAGCTTTCATATCGAACTTTCCCATCACAAGCTCGATATGGATCTGGTCCACACTAATTGGGATCCAGTTTTCTCATAGACTTTGACCCATTGATTTAGATCATTTATTGGGCTACTTTATTACCCTTATCTAAATCAAATCACGTAACTTAACCTATAATTTATCAAAAAACTGAAAATCACAATTAATAGTTGTCCAACATAATGAGAAAGGACAAAATTGTCCAACAATCACAACATAAACCTACTTGTTTGCATTATCTGGCAGCCATATAACAAATCAAATGATAAAATCAATCGGCAATCCTAAATGTTTATCAAGCAAAATAACATGATCAAATTAAATCAATATGATGGTATGAAACTTATGCTATGTCATCAATTAATTCTATAAAAGATATAGAGAAACAGGGGAAAAGAGAGAAAAGAAAATGAGAAACACACCCGTTATGCTCCAACCCTAGCTCTTTTGATTTCCCATTTAGCATTAGCAATTCGATCAGCATACCTGCAAAAAAGAGCTTACTCATAAAAAATGGCATTGATTTCTCAAACTAAATTTGTTTAGAAAATTACATCTCAAGATATACATCACTGCTATCAAAGAAAGAAAAAGTAAATTAAAAGAAAAGAAAAATCAAAGAAGAAAAAATGGTATTATACTTTTAATATTTTACTCATAAAAGATATAAATTTCTTATATAGTTTTAAAATAAAAAAATTTATTTTAATTTTTAATTTTTTTAAAAATTTAATATTTATATTACATATGTATGGTAAGCTGTAACGGGCAGTATTGGGCTTTTTAGCATTCGTGACATTACACTCCTTTTCCTTTTTTCCTCGTAGATGTCAAAAAACACTCCACGTAGAAAAAGCCCAAAGGCCCCAAACACTCAGTTTACAAACAAAATTCTTGCAATGCCCCTCCAAGAGTCAATCGATAGGGTTCTAATTCCAGAGCGAGTTCGCGAGCAAAAAGGAGATTAGAAGAAATGTTGAGATTAAATCGAATGGCACATAGTAGCAGGAGTATTGCTTCGATTTTGTCATGCAATCGTCAAGTGAAGCTCTTGGATTGCATTCCCTCCCAATTGACCTCTTCACGCTTCCTCGACATTTATCAGGTAATTTTTCTCAGGTTTCTAATATTTTAAAGATATTTTATATATAAGGCAGAATATCCTATTTATACTCTGAATTCGCAGATAGGGAACAAAGCAGCTATGGAGAAAGAGCGTGCTAGGCTGTAAAGTTCTTTCCTTTGTTAGTTTTGTTTATTATACTTATGTGTCGTTGCTAGTATTGTGAGTAGGAAGTTAATTGTGGCGTCATTGTGATTTAGGGCAGTGCAGATGAGATGAACAGAGGCTACTTTGCTGACATTAACGAGTTCAAGAAACACGGCGGTAAGGTAAGGCAAATTGCATAGTATGTACTCACTGATTGTTTTTGTTTTATCCCTAGTATTTCACCAATTGCCTATTGATCAGTTTGTGTTCAATTAGTGCATTTATATTACTTAAGAATTGATTTACTAGGAATAGGATGAGTGGTAAAAGATTTACTTTTATGTCTTGCGAGTGAAAATCTCATGAAGTAATCATTGTATTGGTTCTGCTGTTATGTTTGGATTTTGGAAATTGTGCCATTTTCGTTTGATGGGCTCTCCTTGACAATTCAATTGTTGGAGATGAAACACTCACACAACCAACTTCTTATTCAAACTCAAGAAAATATTGCAAGAATACTCTCACTCAAGATACTACAACTCACTCAACGTTACTTCTTCACTCACTTAGAAGTTCTTACTTCTTCTTGATTCTTAAACCAAACTAGAAAGGAGTATTTATACTACTTACAAACTATCGTACACCGCACAAATACACTAATATAAAATTATAATAACCATACACATCATTCTTCTCCAACCTTCTAACAATAATTTAAGTAACCAAATAATGAAACACTAGAAGATTCTAGGTAGAAGGCTTGTAGTTTTGGACCTTAATTATGGACTTGGACTCCAATAAACAAGTTTATATTCTCAACACTCCCCCTTAAACTTGTTTTATGATGCCAAGTGCATTTCTCAATCTGATAAAGTCTTCTTTCTTCAATGGCTTGGTGAAGATAGCTGCAATTTGATCACGGGATCTCATATACCGTAGATGTACATCTTTCTTTGTAATGCACTCTCTTATGAAGTAATAGTGAGTATTAATATGCTTGCTTCGATCATGAAAAACTGGATTTTTAGTCAAAGCTATTGCCGATTTATTGTCGACACAAATCTTTGTTGGTTCTTCATGTGTCATGTTCAATTCTTTTAATAAGTTTCTGAGCCATATTGCATGACAAGCACACGAGGTAGCAGCTACAAGTTCTGCTTCACAGGTAGACAAGGTGACAATTGGTTGCTTCTTCGACATCCATGTGAAAGCAGTATTTTCCATAAAAAACACAAACCCAGTAGTGCTCTTTCAATCATCAACGTCTCCAGATACTACAATTCACTCAACTTTGCATCTTCACTCACTCAGAAGTTCTTACTTCTTCTTTATTCTTAAACCAAACTAGAAAGGGTTATTTATACTACTTACAAACCATCGTACACCACACAAATGCACAAATCTAAAATTATAATAACCATACACATCATTCTTGTCCAACCTTTTAACAATAATTTAAGTAACCAAATGATGAAATACTAGAAGATTCTAGGTAGAAGGCTTGTAGTTTTGGACCTTAGTTATGGACTTGGACTCCAATAAACAAGTTTATATTCTCAATATCAATCACTTGTGCTTTGTTAGATACTATTCCAAATCACATGTTTCTAGGTTATGGCTTCATTGCTTGTTATTTTGATTTATTGAAAGGTAAATTTTACACCTGTGCAGATTGCAATGGCAAATAAAGTTCTAATACCTGCAATTTCTGCTGTCAAGTTTCCTGATTTAGAAGTGACCTATTCTGATGGCACAGTTACAAAACTGCCCATCAGGTCCACTGGAGATTCTGTAGATAATTCTTTAACTGCTGCTCCAAAAGCTTCTTTACTCTGTCTTTCATTTCGGGCAAGCTCTCAGGTATAGGACTTGACACTTCAAATTGCAACTGTTGTTGGCCTGTGCTGATGAGAGCGTTATGGATGCAAATGAGTAATTTAGAAGAAGTAAAAGAAAATCTCACGAAGAATGAGAAGGAAGCTAACTACATCTACGTTTTAGAAGCCTTAAACCAATAATACTATAATACCCAGAAGTACTCAACCAACCTTTTTCTCATGGCCCAATGATGTAATATCTGTGGCTACTATAATAGTGAAGAACAATTTTTAAGTAATTGGTTGCTTTTATCAAAACTGTAGTTATTAGATTGTTATATTTGTTTTTCAAGACATTTTGTAGCAACAGAGAGCTTCAATCCTGGATATTGTTAGTTTTACCATTTAATCTTCTTTATCTTCTCAGGCAATGGTTGACTCTTGGACTGTGCCGTTTTTTGATGCATTTCAAGAAACAAAAGGTATTCATCTATACGAGGTATATTTTCTGCTTTTGGTATCATTCCTTACTGCTTGATAGAGTGAATATTTAGATCAAGCGTTCTGATAGTGGATAATATGCTGCAGTCCTCTTTTCAGTCCAATATTCACTAGTTTGGCATGTGACTAGTAAATTGATTATGTATTATTTACTATTTACATATTATAAAATTATAACTCAACACAATTACAATTTGTTAAATTAAAATCCAGTTCGACTCCCTTGACCTTTTCCCCAGCACGGGTTAATACACTTGTTGACTTTTAAAACACTGATCATCACTAATGTTTCCTTTTTCCGTTTCATAAGGAGAACATGATCATCTTAAATGAATGTCATGGTATTTTACTGAAGTTGTCAATCTTGCAGGTTTCATTTATAGATTCTTGGTTTTTATGCTTGAATCCAATGAAGAGGCTGTTGCTGTGGACAATGAGAAAATCTGAAAGTGGCAGAGATGATGCACTTCAGAAACAGACTGTTTACGCATTTGGTGACAATTATTACTTTCGGAAAGATCTCAAAATACTAAACCTTCTCACTGGGTATGAAATCTTTGTCAAAATCTCCTGTCTTTTGGAGGAACAGTTGGTTTTTAATAGCTTTCTTCTTTTGCTTGTCACTCTGCAGGTATATTTTCCTACTTGATAAATTTGGCAAAGTAAGGTGGCAAGGGTGCGGATTAGCCACACAAGAGGAATTGTCCTCGCTTCTTTCTTGCACGTCATCTCTCTTAGAATAAAAATGAGATACTAAATGCATAATATTCAGCTGCCTAATTTTCTGAATGATTGTCCACTGTGCGGTATGAAATACCAGTTGAGGGAAGATAGGGAGAAGTCTGAGATTATATGTGTTGGTTAAGGAAATAAAATGTCCTGGTTTGTTTTGATATATGTCTTGATCGGTTTTCAATATTTGGCATGTTGGCTTGTGAAAACATAGTTGGTGAGCATGGATGTTATCCTTTTGAGTTTCAAAATAAATGTGGTGGATAAGCAAATTCTTTTTATAACGGAGACCTTTGTCTTGGTGGAGAACTTCATTCAGAAAGCTGAGATTGTAATGTTATACTTTACCCCAAGGGCGTGAATTGTTAACAGAATAAGGAAACCTTTTGCGTTATTATTTGTCCAAATCCCAATTGGAAGACAGTATAGTTTACATTGTGGGATGATGTACTTGAGTTGAAGATTGTTGAATGTTCGTTGGATAATGACAGTAAGCTTTCACGAGCTCCCACAAAAAGTCAACTTGTTCATACTTTGAAATAAAACAATAATGTTATTCAATTCAAAATTAATGTATAAAATTTGATTTTGTGAATTATTTAAAATAGAATTTAATAAAAATAAATATGATCAAACTTTAAATCAAACTTAGATCTAACTGATTACCATATTTAAATAAAACTTAGACAAATGTGATAAAGTTCTACTAATTATATCAAGCCCATGTGATTAATAAAGGTGGGAGCAAGAAAAGAATAGGCCTGCCTACTAGCTAAGGTTGTGCTATGCCTTCTGTTAGTTTTAGGTGTTTAATCAAGAGAACCTGGAAAGGGAAAGATAAACAAAAAGGAAAGGGAACAGATCTAACCAAAAAAAAAAAAATCAACAAAGTAAAAGCAAAAAAGGAGTCAAACTGCTGAAAAGGCCATAAAAGTTAAAACAAATGCTAAGAAACCTCCTGGAAGTTTCATGGTAAGTACACAAATGTAGAGTTTGACACATTACTTTTCTTGCACATACTGCTTTTGGGTGGCTAACCGAAGTCTATTTCAAGTCTCATTTATAGGAGTCCGGATCGTCTGTCCAATGTTAGCCTGTCTTATTCTGTCCAATATCCAAACGACGCCATTTTGTTTTAAAATTTGGCATATATTATTAAACTTGGACAGACGCCTGTGGGGCCCACCTACAGGCGCCGTTTTTAA